>PVJL010012401.1:0-37624 GCA_004026885.1 Lyroderma lyra | reverse complement strand
CAAGCCTGCCCCCATTTTCAGCCATGTCTCAAGTCAGGGAGACCCAAAGTCCTGCCCAAGAGTTCTTTCCCAGGAAGTTAAAATTCACTGACCATTCCTGCTCCCATTGGTGTGAAAAGGGAAGGGGGTGTTGGTAAGGATGGAATCCAGTCAGTCATTGATTGGAGAGAGGGCATAGATCCTAAACCCACTGATATTTGGCTTTAACATGTCCTCTAGGGTGAGTGTGCATGTGTGTGTGTGTGTGTATGTGTGTGTGTGAGCACGCGTGTGTATAAATGTCTCCTGATTCTGATTGGCTGAAGTCAGTTAAGAAATGAGATCTGGTGTTGAGAGGAGGAGGGGTGGCTCAGACATGTGCTGCATGGCCAAGCCAGCGTGAGATTTAAATTTTGCTGGGGATCAGCCCAAATCCTCACTTAGCTCAGCCCTGCCACTCTCCTCCACACTCACCCCATGCCCCAGGCACGCTCTCCTTCTCGCTGTTTCCTGATCATGCTGTATCCTTCCACAGCTTTGCTCATATTGTTCCCTCTGCCTAGAATGCAATCCCAGTATCTGCCTTTATCACATGATATTGTAATTACCTGTTCACATATCCACTTTCTTCAAGAGCAGAAACCATGTTCTATTCATTGCTGTGTCTCCAGTGCCTGACCCAGAACAGTTCTCAGGAACACTGGTTGACCCAATGATCGAATGAGCAGCTATTGCTCCCAGATTTAACAACAATTAATATTTCTCCTTCATATCTCTGTTCATCTCCATCCCGACTCCACCCCAACTCCCTGGGCCCCAGTGAGAAGCAAAGGTCCTAAAGGCTAGGGTGGAAAGTTTGAGCTGGATTTTTGAGGCCCCAGGGAAACTCTATAGAGACTCAGAAAATAGGGAAGGACAAGGTGCTGAGCTCTAGTGCGGTGGCCAGCAGCTGCAGAGGCACTCACACTCCTAGTGGCAAAAGCCAGGGAAGCCTGCAAGGTTCTTCCAATGTAGGGGAGGACGACGTGAAGTCTTAATGTCTCAGTTGAAATAGTCCGTCGACACTCTGGATGATGAGGGCAGGTGCAGTTGAGAAAGGAGGTCCCCTGGACGAGTTCTCGTCATACTTGAACGTACAAACAGATCCCCTGGGAATCTTGTTAAAATGCAGCTTCTGATTCAGTAGGTATGAAGTCAGACACAAAATTCTGCTTTTCTAACAAGTTCAAGGTGATGGCATTGTTGGGGGTGTGCAGAGGGCAGGGCAGAAAGCAGATGGAATCATACTTTGAGTAGCAACAATCTAGAAAACTGGCATTAAGATCCAGACACTCAGGGCTCAGGCCTAACAGGGAGATGCTGACATCAGAAATGTAAAAGAAAAATGTTCAGGTAATAATGCAAGAGACAATATAGTATAAAAACAGCCTGCCAAAAACCTGGCATGCTTGTCAACCTTTACATTCTTTGATTCTGTGACCATGACAGATATCACTAGTGGACTCCAGCATTATCTCCCACTAAACCAAGAGGACGCCTCCAAATCCATGTAAACACAGTACTCCAGAAACCCACTACCAATCATTACAGTTGGCATGGGAAACGCCCTCATTTGTATTTCTGGTATTGTGCTTAAGAGTCTGACTGCCTTTGCTCTAACTGGCTAGCCAGATGCCCTTGAAACAGCTGCTTCCATGAACTGCTGTGATTTGAGGTAAAGATAGCACTCGTTTCAGTTCTTTTGAACATTAAATGCTATTATGAATATACAGTGCTTAGTACAATGTCTAGCATGTAAAACATTTTCAGTAAATGATAGCTATTAATACCAGATAGAGGGTGAATGGGTCAGTTGCACGAGTAGAGGCAGGCTGACCAGATGTCCCGTTTTAAACAGGACAGAAAACAATGGTACTGTCCTGTTTAAAATCGTATGTTGGAGTTCCCTGATGGTGTAGTGACTTAAGGCTTCCGCGCTGGCGCTGTCAGCGCTGCGGCCTGGGTTCGATTCCCAGTCAGGGAGCTACCCACATACCAAAAAGCAAAAAAAAAAAAAAAAAAAAATCGTATGTATGGTCAGCCTTCTGACACCTTGAATTTAGCCCAGTGAGACTAGGCTGACTATATGTACCATTTGAAATGGGACAGTACTGTTGTTTTCTGTCCTGTTTCAAATGGGATGTCTGGTCAGTCTAATTAGAGGAGATGTAAACAGTGGGGTGGAAAAGAGGAAGTCAAGGGAGAGAGGAGCCAGAGAGCTCAGGGTGGGGAAGACTAGGTAGACAAAGGCTCTGCTAGCCTGGGGAAGGCTGGAAGATTTCCAACTCTCTCTGGATAGAGTTGGGGCTTCATACTGGTATCAAGGCTCTTTGATCGGAAGGTGTGCGTGATGCTTGTCATCTTGAGGTATCTGAGTTCAGAACTTACCAACGCAAACCATTAAATAAATTTTAAATGGTCAAAAAGATGATTGTGTGCTCTTGTGGGTTTATCTCTGACTTTCATTATTGTTCAGTTATTTTATAATCCAGACACCTGATCATGGAAATGATTTTTGTCCATAAAAATGTAAATTGTATCTGATGGGTGTGCAATTGATTATTGCCCAGTGGATATTGTCTAGTTTTACATTAAGCAAATTTATTTCAGCATTCTTTGTTTGTTGTTTTTTTGTTTTGTGGGTAGTTCCCTGGCTAGGAATCGAACCCAGGCTGCAGCGTTGACAGTGCTGAAGGCTTAGCCACTACACTACCATTTAACTCCCAATTTTGGCATTCTTGATGGCCTAGCTATATTTTAGTCTTTGGATTCTCTTGAACATTTTACTGGGTCCTTTGTTAATGAATGAGTTAAATGAAAGTTTTAGTGTGTTCATTGTATGTTTGTATGAAAGTAATTATTCTGCCTTGTAAAAAAAAATTCTTTTACTTTCTCATTAGCAGTGAAGATTTCCAGGAGGTTTCCAGGACCCTCTGTCTTGGATGTTTCCCCACATGCTCCAAACACCAGATTACATATGTATGTCAAATTTATAAGGGACTGTCTTCACTTTCTTGCTTGTTTTTCACTATCCAAGTAGATACATCATTATTCCATATTTGAGCCTGGACACATTCTCAAATACTTATATAGTGAGCTTGTTTAACACACCAAACAAACTCATAAGTATCACACCTAGTCCTTATCCATTAGCTCATTCCACAAACCAGATAGTGTCTCCATGTGGGCAGGGACTGAATGTGTGCATCTCTAGGACTTCACACGTTCCTGACTCATGGTAAACACTAAATATACATCTACTGAACCAACACATGAATAAGCTTAACTAACATTTATGAAGCACTTACTATGTGCCAGACACTGTATTAAACATTTTACTCAAACCAATCTTGCAAAGTGAGTATAATTACTTTCCCCATTTACAGACAATGCAGAGTTTAATTAACTTGCTTAAGGTCAATAGCTAGCAAGGGACTGAGACAGGATTCAAGCCCAGGTAGTCTGGCTCCAGAGCCTGTGATCTTGGGCACCCACCATGTGCCAGGCATATTGCTAGGCTCAGGGAGACAGAGAAAAAAGATCACTGAAGGAGATCACAGTCAGGAATAAAGACAAAGGGAGTTCCCTTGTGGAGTAGCGGCTAGGCTTTGGCGCTCTTAACCCCATAGCCTGGATTCAATTCCCAGCCAGGGAGCTACCCCTCCCCCCTCCAAAAAAAAAAAGAATAAAGACAAATAACTAACTAACAATGTGACACTCTGTGACAAGAGAGAACACAATGTGGAGACCGGATTAGCTGGGGATATGGCTATCTGCAGAGGGGCTACCTGACCTCAGGTAAGTTCACTAATAGTTAATATCCAAGTTAGGGGAAGGGAAGTGCATTAGGGCCACAGAAACAGTATGTGCAAAGTCATGGAGCATGGTTGGTCTGAGAACATAAGAGTTCTAGAGGCTGGCACATAGCAGTGTAGGGAAGGACAGTGGGGAGTGAGACTAGAAAGCTAGAAGCCAGATCCAGATCTTGGAAAGTGTTATGGGCTGAGTGAGAGAGGGAGCTGGGATGCTCCTTGGAGGCCTTGCAGGGTTTCAAGCATGGGAGGTATAAGCTCAGACCCCACACTCTGTCCATTCCCCACCCACGGGACACTAAACCCAATACTCAGAATTCCCTAAAAGCCACATCCTTCCCCAGAGAGTTCCCTGGGAGGCCTAGACCCAGAGGGAAATACACTTTGAGCCTGGGACACACCCAGTGCCACCTGGGAGCAGTGGCTGGGAATCCTCTCTTCCTCCCTCCCACAATTCGTGTGGTGGCTCCCTACCCCCATCCAATCATGGCCACTTCAGGCCCACTCCCTCCTGTCACATTCCCTCTTGAGGGTGAGGCCAGAGATGAGAATTGAGCACCCTCCCTTTCTATATTCCTTCCCTGCCCACCCTCTGATTCCACCATCTTAATCAGCTGCAGAGCCTGGCACTTCCTAGGCTCCAGTCAGAGGAAGGAGAATTAAGGACACCGGAGCTTCCTGGGGGAGCTGTGGCTCTGGGCTGTACCCTCCCCTCCACAGGGCTGATGCTGGTGATTAGCTGGGTTAATTATATCCAAGCCATTTCCGATTGGCACAAGCCCACCCACCCACAGAGCCTGTCCAGAAGGTGTGCAGGCCCAGCCAGGGTCAGGATGCCAGGGCACCAGCTACCCTGGGAGGGGTCCTGACCCCTGCAATGGCCAAATGTCCCCCCCCACCCCAAGACCTCTGCCCCTCCCCTCACCCAGGTCTCCTTCACGTCCCCATCCTCCGTTTTGCATGTCCCCACACAAACCCCTTTCCCTCCCCTCTTCCCCGAAGTTTGGAATGAAATCACGGGGCTCTGAGTTCCGCACAAGGCCCCGACATAAACACTCTGATTGGGGCTAATTACAAGGGCCAGGTTGGGAGGCTGGAGCCTTCAGAAAGCTTGGCTTTCAAACAAAGGGCCCAGGGCTCAGCCCCCAGCCCAGACCGGCTCCTCTCCAGGCTTCATTAGGAATTAGGAGGGGTCCTGGGGCCACAGGCAGTCCTATGGATTAAACAAATTCCAGTCAATGACCTCTGAGCTTGTTCCATGTCCCAAGTCCCATCTTGTCTTTTCTTCAGGCCTCAAATCTCGGCCTTTCCCATGTATCTGTGAAAGAGCTGCAAGTCTGCAGTGAAGGCAAGGCAGCTGGGGAGGAGCACGCAGGCTGTGAGGCTGGGGATGGGGCAGAGCAGGGGGAGGGGGAGACACAGGGGAAGCCAGCTGTGACAGCCTTAGCCCTAATTAGCCAGCTTCAAAGCCAGCTGGAGAGAGAGCCTGCCCGCGTGTGTGCCCTGCTCACTCAGGCGGGTAAGACATTTCTGTCCTAATCAGAGGAGAGACAGAGAAAAACACTGCCCACCACCACCCTGAGGAGCCCCTAGACCGTGAGCAGGCACCCGGAGTCAGGTAGAAAAACTGGGAGCACACACAAAAAGTCATCCCCATCTGTTAAAACTACCAGTAACGATAAGTTTAAAAAGTCCTTAAAAAAATGCACAGCCTTTGATTCAGGGAGTCTACTGTCTTTTTAGAAGTTTATCTTAAGCAATTGGAAGAGTGCTACAATTTGAGCGTGTTCTATGTGCTGGCTGTGCACACGCACCCTCTGATCTAATCCTCACAACCACCTTGTGGGACAGGTACTATTGTCTTTTTATAGATGAGGACCAGGGCTCAGAGCTGGCACTGTCTCATGCCAAAGCCTGTACTCTCTACACATTGCTGGTCTGTACGTCTCTTTCTCCTACTCTTTTCTGTCAACTACAAAAGCATTGCACATTCATTCCACTCTGCCCTGTCTAGACAACTTGTTACCTGTGGGAGACAGGATCAAGTGAATAATCTGGTTCCTGTATTTGTAGGCCTGATGGTTTCCCCTCCTGTACGCCCTTTCCATAGCAGAGGTGACTAGAGCCTGGGGGACATTGGAGTCTGAGAAGGTATAAGCTGCTGTTTGGAGAAGTGGAGATACCCAGTAATCAGAACTAGAAAATGTCTAAACCAGGAATGAGAAAACTAGTTTGGGGGTGAGTAGGGGAGGGGGACACAGATAGATGGTCCATAAACCCTCCGGAGTTACATGCAGAATTGTGTGTTCATAGGCACCTGGCCATTTCCTCCCAGGAGGAAGTCCAAAGATTTTTCAGGTTCTCAGAGGGGTCAGTGGCCCCCGGTTTAAAATTAATTTAGAGGAGAGGAAGGTGAGTCTAGAGAAGGAAGCAGCTCTCACTCAAAGGGGCAGTACCTGGGAGGTGGCAGGAGCCTGGGCTCGGCTCCCCTAGCCATGTGCCCCACATACCTGGGGACAGCATCTCATTTCCAGAATCCAGCCTAGATCTGGGGGTCCCAACACCGTCTGGGAGAGGCTTTGGGGATAACCCAGAAGCCAGCAGCTCCAGATCCCACTGATTCTCACCCTTTGGGGGTGTTCGGAACAATTTTGTTTTGGAAAACGTGTGCCCTGAAGGGGCTGGCTCTTAAAGGACAAAGAGTGTGTAACTAACGGAACTGTTTTCAGGAGGGGAGTCTGGGGAGGGCAGAGGAAAAGCCAGTCTGATCAACGAGTGGGGAATCTGGAAGAGAGATGCCCTGATCCTTGAGAAGCCAAAGCCTTGCTCCTTTGTGGGATGGGGTAAGGGTAGGAGGGCAGGTAGAAAGCAGCTGTGGTCTGAGACCTGCCGCGGGCCTGGGGCCTCCAGATGAAGGGCTTTCCCTCTGGGCGCTTGACCCTCCACCAGACAAAGCCTCACTCTTCCGGAGGGAGGCACCAACCTACTTACAATCTACCTACCCATAGGGCAACCTAGAAATCTGCAGAAGCGGACCTCCAAGCCCACGTGTTTAACTCGGTTTCCCAAATAAGGGAGTGGAGCCCCCTCTCCAGTGTGCCAGTGAGCTTAGGTGGTTTTCCTGTAGGTCTCTGCTCCAGGCACTTGCTCCCCTAAATTTTCTGTGGGCTAACACCTCCCTTACTCTAAGAGTTATTTCATTAGAACAATGAGAGCAGCCAAGGAGGGGGTTCCCTACTATTCTCAGTAAGGCCATCCCTTCAGAGGAGAGGATATCTAGAACCTGCTTTTCCAAGAGGCAATTATCATCTACCCTCCTCCCCCCACCATAAAACCCATTTAGTTTTCTCGGGCCCTCTGCCCTCTCTGTTGTCAGAAAACTTACAGGGAGAAGATTGAAAGATACAATCTTAACCGAAATTCCTTTCCTCTCCCCCACTCGGGAAAGGGAAAGATCATTGTCGCTAGTCTACCATCTCTTCCCGCTGATAGCATGGGTGTTCACTGACGAACGTACCCAAAGCACACGGAGCTGGGATCCTGAGGGCTCAGAGGTGGGGGAGGCTCCTCCCCAAATCTTCCACGGAGACCAGCACTCCTCTTCCCATTGGGTTCCATCCCAGCCAGTGGAAAATCTACACCCCACCCCACCCCCACCGGCTTGCACCATTCTTTCCTGGAGAGGCACTCACAATTTGTTTGTAATTTAACTCTTTCCTACAGCCCTTGCGGGGTTCCTTTAGGATCTTGCAACAAATGGAGCTACAGGGCAGTGACACCTTCCCAGCCTGCTTCTTTGATAGTTGAGAGAATCTCAGGTTGGGACTTGTCACACATCATCATTTGAGGAAAAGCTAGTTTAACGTATAATGTTGGTCACTGGCACAAATGATTTGGGGGAAGTTTATATATTTAGAAAGGGGGCTCTTCTGAAATCCCCAGACTACATACAACTCCAAACAAAGCCCCACATATGACTTCAATTATCACCAAACATTTCCAGATCCCCTCCCCCAACATAAACTAACACACGCAAACACTAAAGTAGGGGTTTTAACTTACTTTCTCCCTTGTCCCAAAGACTACCAACAAAGGATGCTAAGGCACCATTTCCCCCATTATCATTTAGCTAAAAAAAGCAAGGTCTGGGGCAGGGAACCTCTTCTCCACCTCACCCCCAACCAAGTAGGTCCAGGGAGAGGGAAGGAGGAGGTGTGGTTTGGTTAAACTAATAAAATGTTACAACCCTGTTAAATACAATTAAAGGGCTAGATCTCCAGAAGATAATTAAATGCACTTTATTATTATGATTATTAGCTTTTAATTTGCACTATTATCAAGAAACAGGAAACGGTGAAAAATTGAGTTCTGTGGCATACTTATTCCACTCACCCCCTTGACCCTTTGGAATTAAAATTCTAAAATATTCCAAACAGTTGAGGGAAATGATGTGTATTGGAAACTACAATTCTCATACCAGTGTCAAAGATACTTTAAGGAAAGTCTTGACTTTTATTTGGGCGGAGGTGGGAGGAGGGAGGGAGAAGATAAGAAACATCTGTTATAAACATTCTATCAATCTTGTGATATAGAATGTCATGTAAACACTCAACCCCACCCCCACACTCACAAAGAGCCTGCCCAGAGCCTTCTTCCAAAGCAAAGATATCCACTTTTTTTTTTCCTTTCTGGACAAGTTTGAAAAGAAACCAGTCTTTGTCAAAGGAAAACTAAAAAATCCCACCAGCCCATCAATCAATCCCCTCCCTCCAACCCAACCCATTTTTATTGCTTTTTGGAAAACAAAAACAAAAAAACCCAAACAACAACAAAAACCCACATATAACACACAAACCAACGCACAAACTGCTAACCTGAACGCCAGAGAAGATAGTCAATTGAGAAGACAGGGGAGCTAGCCGGCGGGGAGCAGTTACAAGGGCATCATCAAACCCCAACATTTGCGAGCTAATGCTCCCCCTAAAAAACGGATGCTGTCACGATCGGTACTCAAGGTGGTATGTGTGTGAGTGTGCGTGTAAGTGTGCGTGTATGTGTATGTTGGAGAGGGGGTTGTTTCAAAACACACTTCACAAAGCCCTTTCGGCCCACTCCAAGGCTTGAGACAGTGAGTTGAAAAGTCACGAAGGAGAAAGATCTTCCTGCCTGCAGGGGAGTGGGCCAGCGGGGTGGAGGTTATTCCACATACGCTCTCCGCAATCTCCCCACCACCCCACCCGCTGTTGTTTTTTTTCCACGTCTCCATCTCCGTTGGGAGGGTTCCAAAGAGCGAGTGAAGGAGACAGGACAAGTGCGGAGAGAAAGAGGGGGTGAGGGCAGTGAGGGAAATAAAACGAGAATCCAAGTCTTGTTCAGCAGCTTCCCCAGGCCCAGCGTCAGTGAGAGGGCTCACCAATTTGACTTTCGAAGTTGAACGTAACCAAAGAGCCAACACCTCTTCCAGCAAGCCCAGCCCTGCCAAATCACCAAAACTCCGAACCCAAGTGGGGGAGGAGGTCTGAAAGGGCAGTGAAGACCAGCGAGACACCCCTCAACTCCCTCTCACCCCGCCCTTTCCTCAGCCCTCGCTTTTTTTTTCTTTTTTCTTTTAAATAGAAAATATATAATTAAATTTACAAAGACTATTTACAGATTTAATTACAAACCTGGTGGGGCTGTTGGGCAGAGTTAGCTTTAAAAAGCGACCTAAAAAAGAAATGGTTTCGATTGTTCTTTATTTAAAAAAATAAAATAAGGAGTCTGTAGGAGCCCCCCCACCCCCGGTGGGGGAAAGCGCCACGCGGCTCGGGCCTGGGGACACCCCCTCACACTGTGGTCTCGCCGTGCCGGCTGTTAGTGAGACGCGTGTAGAACTTCCTCCACGAGTGCAGCGTCTTGCCGGACCAGATCCAGAAGCCCGACGTGATGCCCACGATGAGCGTCATGAGGTATTTGATCATATAGACGGTGAAGTCGGGCGACATGCGCGGCGTGTAGTGCGCCGGGCACGGGATGGCCAGGCTCTTGCAGTGCTGGCTCACCCACGAGCGCTCCCAGTGCTCTCGGAAGGCCTGCTCGTAGAAGTAGCATGCAATGACGATGGTGGCGGGCACCGTGTAGAGCACCGAGAAGACGCCGATGCGCACCATGAGCCGCTCCAGCTTCTCCGTCTTGGTGCCGTCGTGCTTCATGATGGTACGGATGCGGAAGAGTGACACAAAACCGGCCAGGAGGAAGGACGTGCCTATGAACAGGTACACGAAGAGAGGCGCCAGCACGAAGCCCCGCAGCGGGTCCAGGCTGTTGAGGCCCACGAAACACACGCCGCTCAGCAGGTCGCCGTCAATCTGGCCCATGGCCAGGATAGTGATCGTCTTGACCGCCGGCACGGCCCACGCGGCCAGGTGAAAGTACTGCGAGTTGGCTTCGATGGCCTCGTGGCCCCACTTCATACCAGCCGCCAGGAACCAGGTGAGCGACAGGATGACCCACCAAATGGAACTGGCCATGCTGAAGAAGTAGAGCATCATGAAGAGGATGGTGCAGCCCTCCTTCTTGGTGCCCTGCACCACCGTGCGGTAGCCGTCCTCGGAGAAGCGCTCGTTGCACACCACGCGCTCCTGGAGCACGAAGCCCGCGATGTAGGCCACCGACACCATAGTGTAGCAGCCGGACAGAAAAATGATGGGTCGTTCGGGGTAGCGGAAGCGCTGCATGTCCACCAGGTACGTGGTGACAGTGAAGAAGGTGGAGGCGCAGCACAGCACCGACCAGGTGAGGATCCAGAGGCGCGCGAAGCGCGTCTCCTCCTGCGAGAAGAACATGGAGCCGTCGGGCCGCGCGGGCTCGCAGGGCGCCGCGCAATCGCGCTCGCCGAGGAACTTGTAGCTGAGATAGGACGGCACCTTGAGGACGCGCGGGCAGTGGAACGGGTGCTCCAGAGTGGCGTAGCGCGGGGGCGAGCCGCCGCCGCCCGGGCCGCCCGGCGTGCCGCCAGCACCCGGCTGCAGGCCTGGCGGAGGTGCGGTGGTGAGCAGTGCTGGCGCGCCGTCCTCGGAGTGGTTCTGGCCCACACAGATCTGCTCCGCACCGTGGCGCGGGAAGTGCTCGCAGCGCAGGCGCTCGGGCCACTGGAAACCGAACTTGTTCATGAGCGCCTCGCAACCCTGGCGCGCGCGCTCGCAGATGGAGCGGCACGGCGGGATGGCCTGCTCCAGCACCGTGCACACGGGTGCGTACATGGAGCACAGGAAGAAGCGCAGTTCAGGCGAGCACTGCACCTTCACCAACGGGTAGAACTGGTGCACTTCCAGGCCCGCGTCCTCCTGGTTCGTATGGCCCAGAAGGTTGGGCATGATGGTCTGGTTGTAGGCGATGTCCGTGCACAGCGGGATGGATATGGGCTGGCAGAAGCCGTGGTCCGGGATGGAGATGCCCTTCTCCCCGTGGAACTGGGCCGGCCCGGCGGCGGGCAGCAGCAGCAGCAGCAGCGGCAGCAGCAGGCGGGGCAGGGCGCTGCGGGGCCGCATACTGGCCGCCGCCCCCTACCCAGCTCCCGGGCGCCCCCCCCGCCCCCGCCCCCAGCCCCGAAACCGCGCTCCTTCCCCGCCGCCGCCTTGCCGCGGCCGCCGCCTCCCGCGCCTCTTTGCAAACTTTGCTCGCGGCCGCAGAGTTGGGGAGGCCGGGCGGGGGAGGGGGCGGCGCGCCTGCCCGCTAGCTCGCGGCGGTCGGACTGAGCAGCCTGAGACACCGCGCGCCGCTTGCCCTCTCTCCTCTTCCTCCTCCTCCTCTCGCCTCTCCCCTCCCTTCTCCGCCCAGCGACTCCTTTGTGCCTTCCTCCAGCCCTCACCTCGGTCTCTCCGATCCCAATTAGTCGGTTTCAAGGGGGCCCCCGCCAGCGGCCCCGCCCTCTGCTCAGCACCCCAAAAAAGGGAACCTTGAAACCGCCCCGTCGAGCTCTGAGTACCATCCCAAAATGTGCTCTTAGCCAATAAGATTTAAACCCGAGGACCAACCCCGAGGGTTGGATTGGTCGACCACAACATAATGAGATCAGAAACCAGATGCCAACAAAACTTTACCCCCCTTCTTTTGCTTTTAAAGAGACAAGCTATTATTATATTCAGGGCTGTTTGCCCAGCAAGGGATTTCTCCAGAGTCGCGGCGGCGAGATCCGGAGACAAGCATTCCCCAGAGCTGCCGCGGACCCAAGCCGCTCAACCCTGGATCCCTTTTCTTCCGGGGGCCAAGGCACTCTCCAGGGTAGGGCCTCTTTAAATCGTTGCCTCCGCCCCTGCTCCTCGAACCCCACCTATTCCAGTCTAATTTTTCAGATCAAGTGAAAAATCTCGATTAAGAAAAAATGTTTTTTAAGAGAGAGACTTTAAGAAAAACTAACAGTTCACAAAGACTTTTCTCTCAGTCCCTTTTCCTGGAGTCCAGACAGTTGTTTCACTTCACTCTATGTGGAGACCCCTAGGAGTTTGCTTCGCCCCTCCCCCCCCACACCCTTAAATAACCCTCTGAAAAATGAGAGCCTGTCTCTTTAAGAGGCTCTTAAAGGGGCCTGGACTCCGGGGCGTAATTGCCCCGTAGCGAGCACAAAGGAGCCCATTATGGTTCTTTGTGTTTGGTGGCACCTCAAAGTGAGAAAACTCAGGAACTTAGAGGCCCAGAGCTGGAGGGTTGGGCGGGGGTGGGAGAGGGATGAGGGGGAAGGAGAATGGTCCCGAGCTGCGGCTTCTCCCTCCCGCTTCTTCCGAGGCAAATCTTAATTATGCAAAGTAAAGTTTAGTTGCCATAAAGAGGAGGTCTTAATCGAAGGTTAATGGTGGGGGGTGGGAGATGATGGGCAATTTTGAGTGAAGAGATGACTTTCTTAGGCCGTTTGGAGGAATTAGCCTCCTCTCTCCCCAGTCCTGCCTCCGCCCCCTAAAAGCTTCCAGATATTGTCTCCTGGGAGAGAGGAGAGTTTTACCCAAATCCTAAGTGATTCCACACCAGAAAGGGATGGTGTGAGTGGTGGGGGAGGAGAAGGGAGGTTGTGGATTATCTCCCTTCCCCCCATCTCTCACCTGGTTTGGGGTGGGTGGCAGTGGTCAGCAGGGTTCCTGCTAGTTTAAAAAGATTTTCTTCTTTTTTCTCCTTGTAGGATTTTAAATTTGAGAGAAGAGTCTTTCAGGGAGAGGAAGGATTTGCATGTAAATCTCCTGGGTCTGGTACTGGATGATGGATCAATTATTTCTTTTGTCTCTCCCTGGGGAAGGCGTGGGGGGTGTCACCTAAAAAGAAGAAACAAAAAATGAGTTTAGAAAACCCCTTTGCTTCTCAGTACGGGCCAAATCCTCCCAGCCTAGAGAGCTAGTCTTGCTCTAATGTAGAAAAGGATTGTTTTAAAAACAAAAACAACAAAAAGAAATGTGAGGTAAAGAAAGGAAGGAATAGAGAGAAGGAAAGAAAATTCTAGGTGATACATACAGTGGATACAGGGATTCCCCCCCCTTTAAAAATCTGCTGGTTTATCGGGGAAACAGATTTAAAGAAATGAAGTGACTGTCCCACATCCACGCTGCTAGTGGTAGTTAGGGATCCGGTCCAGGTCAATTTTAAGCTAATTCAAAAAGAAAAATCAGAACTAAGTGCTTTTTCTTCTGAATGATATATAGTACAGATTTTTTGGGTTCTTTACAAAGTGAAAACACTCCTTATCATAGCCTAGAGAAGTTGTCTTTCCATTACTTCAGGAAGAAAGTTTTCCTTCAAATCCCCTTTCATCCCAGAGCCACCTGGGGATGGCAAAGTTGTGCTCTCCTGCTCTCCCAAACTAAGCCTGAGGTGCTCCTCCTTCAGACCTCCCCTCCTACTCACTTCCAGGGGGTCCTTGAAGTTAGTACCAAGCCTCAGAGCTGAGCAGTGAAAACAAAAGTGACTAGGCTCCTGCACGCCACTTAGGAAGCTCAGAGTCTAATGGGAAATTGAGAGCAAATCTCCAATGGAAATGCATGCATCTTCAGTTCCTTCCATGACAAACCTGTTTTCCTGCCCTAGGATCAGGCTTGAGTGACAGTTATCCTTCCTTCCCCAGCTACCCCCAAGGCAAAGGGAGAGCTGGAACTGGAAAAAAGAAATAAAAGACATTCTTCCATTCACTCAGCATTTCTCTCCTTCAGCACACTTTCATTGGATTTTTTTATTTCAAACCACTGTGGTAGGTGCTGTGGGCAATACAGAGAAAAATGGCAGCATCCCTGCCCTTCAAGAGTTCGTAGTATCCCAGAAGAAAATCATTCTGTGAAGATCTTACATTTATCTAGCATTTTTACATGAAATAAGAAACCACGCTATTTCATGATCACTCTTGGGACTTGAGGAGGACCAGGACCAGAGCCAGCATCTTTTTAGACTGCAAACCTCCCCACAGCACTATCCACCCCACCAACCTGCATTTTGATTAAAGCCGGTCTGTAACGAAAGGAATTTAACAGATTCTCTGTTTAAACACTTCATGCTATATCTATATTTGATAGATACAACACTTAGTTCTGATTTTTTAAAATTAGTTTGAACACTGACGTGAACCAGATCAGTAACTACCACTAGCAGCGTGGGCTTGAAACAGTCACTTCCCTCCTTTGAATCTATTTCCCCATCTGCAAAGTGGGGATAAACCCACAGATTTTTAAAATATGGGAATACACATCCAAAATAATTTCTGAATGGCAAAAGGAAACATCATGGTCATAAAGCACCTTTCAAAACAAAAAGTTACATGAATTAATATTCATTCAGCAAACATCCTTGGGTACTAATGCTAATTGCTACCATTTATTGAGCTCCTGCTAAGCACTATACATACATCATGTGTATGCCTGCAAAGAAGGTGTTGTATTTTCTTATGGATGATGAAGTATCTGACCTTAGGTGAAATTTAGCCACTTTCTCAAGATCACATAGGAAGTGACAGAGCTAAGATTTAAACACAGGCTTGCTTGGCTCTTAAATCTGTGTTCTGTCTCCTATACCACACAGCCCCTAATATCTCTAAGAATTATGTACTTTTATTCACGTAACAAATGTATGTTGACCATCAGACCCAACCCCTGTTCCTGTAGAGCTTTTATTCTTGGGAGAGAGATGTTCATCACACAGTCACTTAAATGGATGTAAAATTGCCACAGGATTCATTGCTGGGAAGGGAAAGTCCATGGTGCTGGAGAGGCATAATGGGGGAGAGACTCTGAGTGGAGGAGGGCAGCGGAGGCCTGTGTGGTTGGAGGGAGAAATAAAATAGAATGGGGAAAAGGGAGACCAGTAGATATCAGACCCACAGGGCCCTGCAGAGCATGTGTAAAGTGCTCGATGTAGAAATAGGTACCCACAATATCAAAGCAGGGATAGGCATTTCAGACAGAGGGAACAGCATGTAAAAGGGTAGAGTGGGGTGAAATAGATGGAATGGGCAGGGAGCACAAGCTTACAAGTGTTTAAAGCCCCATGTCCATCTGGGAGAGTGATGGCAGAAGAGGTTTTATTTTTTATTTATTTATTTTTTATATGTGGGTGGTTCCCTGGCTGGGAATCGAACCCAGGCCACAGTGTTGACAGCGCTGAAGCCTAGCCACTATACCACCAGGGAACTCCCATAGAGGAGGTTTTAAATAAGCAGGGACCTTAGCTACCATGTATACAATCTGGACTCCTGGAGATGGAGAAACACTGGAGTGTTTCAGGAAGGGAAGTGTTTACACTTAAATTACAGAGAGTGCGTTTGGGCAGCTGTGAGGAGCATGACTTGGCTGAGCCAGAGACACCAGTTAAGAATAGACTGCAAGAGCCCAGGCAAGAGATGGTGAGGGCATGGATTGTGCTGTGGCAGTGTAGATGCAGAGGGGAGAGATAAGGGAGGGGGCCAACCAAGGTCTCTGATCTTGGTGGTCTGATGTCATGAACCAGGCTAGAAAACACCGGGACAGGGTAGATAATGGGCATAGTCAAGCCAGGCCAGAAGAGAATGTCAGGAGGCTTGTTACTCCTGGTCTGGGAGCCTCAAGTCAGAATTTTTATTTACCTTGTTTCAGTTGTGAAAATTAAACGATAGTAGCCTTTGGCACTCACTTGATCTGATCTTAGGTTAAAAGTTTGGTAAGTAATAGCTATTATTTTTATCCAATAAATTATCCAGCACCTATTATATGCAAAGCAGACGAAGTCTGCAGAGACTCAGGCTCCAACTTCAAGGACTTGACCATCTGGGGACAACAGTCTGCTGGCAAATTGGGATGTTGTTCCTCCCTGAGAAACATTTCTGGTGGGTCTTGGGCTCCCACACTGGGCTGGGAACCTAAGTGTCCCCAGTGCACAGTGCCAATGCCACTTCCCCACATCCTGGGGCACTACTGTCAATCATCTCTCGGCTTACACATCCGATACATGGAATACTTGTTGAGTGCCCACTGTAAAACACTACACACTCCATCCCCCGGGGTGGTCCACACAACCTGACAGACGACCAGAGCAAATAGCTGATGGAGAGAGGAAGGAAACCAGGTCTGGGGCTCATAAAGTCCAGGCTGCAGGTTTGGCTCCACCCCACACCTGCTGAGTAGCCTTAGGCAAGTCATTTTTTTCTTCCTTAGCTTCTACTCCCTCATCTGTATAAGAGGATCATAAAAACATTGATTGATTTTACCTTTGGGCCAGATGTAGGGGTCCGTGAGAATAAAGTGTTTAGATCATTAAAACTGTTACTGCTGGATGCCCCCTTGACTAGGTGATAGGTTTGTGTGTTACAGATAAGTAAAATGACGGCAACATCCAGCCCGTCACAGGCATGCTCAGGAGAGTGCAGGGAACTTCCCCCCACTAAGGAAACATGGGGGCTCTACCCAAGGCTCCCCATTCTTATGCAAAAACGCTCTTGTCCCTGGCTTTTTGCTTTGCACTTGCGGAGGCGATGAGTTCAGGTAATTGCATGTGTCCCTGTCTCCTTGCTTCTTTCCTGTTAGAATCCATTCCTTCCAGAGAAATCATCCTCCCTAGCAAAGTTGTGGGTCCCCTCCTCAACTCCTCAGTCCCGGGTCGGTATTCTTTCTTTCCTTAAGCACTAACGCCCCTCCCTCCATCCTAAAGGAGAAGGTGTATGCGTATTGAGGAAGAGAACAGCTTTTCAGATGCTTTGAGATCCTCTAAGGTTTTATTCTTTGGGTAGCAAAAATACTCTTCTCTCAATGGGGTAGGTTCTAGACACTTTGAGCCTTCAGAGAATCTAGTTAGCTATCCCCTGCCCCAACCCACAAGGTGTGCCTCTGCTCTGTGAGAATCTCCCCTTTCCTGCTCTCCCCCTGAGCCTGGCCACCAAGACGTAGAATCCAGCTTCAAGTAAGACACGAAATGCCCTCTCCCTGAACTCCATTCTCCGTTTAGCTCTCAGGGAACTGGCCAGTAGAGTCAGCCACAGAATAATCGAGACTACTAGAGCCCCCACTCCCTGCCCACTTATAAGTCCCCTTCTGTGCACCACATCCCACCCCCTGCCAAGTTCCAAGACTGCCCCTGGCTGTGGGGACAGAGGGGGAGGAGGAGGTGCCAGAGTACAGCTGTTGTCTCCTTTATCTCTCCAGCACCCTTTTCCAAGTTCTCTGGATGGCAAAATGGGCCATAAAAGGATTAAACAGATATAACAGATGATCTATTAATTAAGGATTTTAATTAGTCCAGGCTTGGGCCCAGCAAAAGCAAGGTGTGGACCGCTCAGAGCAGACTGGGGAAGACAAAGCTGAAAAATCAGTGCTGAGTTTGGTTAGTGAAGCTTTTAGGGGTGACTGTGCCTTCTTGGTCCAGGAAATAAGCATCTCTGGGAATGACTGAGTCAGGTATTTTGTCTCTTGGAAACTTCTAGAACCTAATGCCAAGAGGAGAGGAATGGGAGCACTTGAATCATAGACTTGTAGATGTGGAGGGGTCTTCAGGAGTGATGAGGGTGGGGGTGTTCCCTGAGGAAGGAGGACTGAGACAGGTTGGCTCCCCAGTTGGTGCTCCCTCTTGCTCCAGCAGAGCGCACGCTTCCATTCCTCACTGCACTCCACTTCCTACCTTGCTTTTCTTTTCCCTCTTTCTTTATCTTTCTTTCCACTCTTCCTTGTCCCCTTCGCTTCTCCCAGAATTTCTCTCCTTTTCCTCCAGGCTGGGCCACCTCGCCCCCCTCCCCTTTCTCTTTCCTGTAACTTAAGCTGTTGTTGGGAGTTGGAGGAGCTGGGCTGGTTTGAAAGGAGGCCCCACTGCTTTTCAGGGAGGAATTGAAACCATGGAGCTGGGGGTGAGGGGAGGCAGCGGGGGAGGGGGGCGACTTGAGAAATCAAAGCGGCTGCAGCTCCATCTGGGAAACCAACTTTGATTTACTAGCAAGGACCTGGCTCTCTAACCAACACCCGCCCCCAGCCCTGCCCACACCCCCTCCTTCCCGGGACTTTGCTTTGTGGTGTTAACTGGGGGGATGAGGGGGCCGACTCCCTCCCCCAGCCCGAAAGCCTGTTCTTGTCCTGGGAGTATCAGCCCAGAGGAGCAAGGCCTGGGGGACCCCAGCCAAGTTGGGCTGCAGATGCTTCTAAAGGGGACCCCGGGTTTCTGGAGCTTGGGTGTGGGAGGGGACCCCTGGGAAGGAGGAAAGCCCCTCTGCCCAGGCAGCCTGGCCCCCACATTTCAACCCTGCTCTGGCTTGGAGGGACCCCCTTCCCCAGAGATGTGGGACTGGGCTAACAAGAGGAGGCCAGGGCTTCTTCATCTGTCTATGTGGCCTTTTCCTCAGAACTGAGGGGGTGGGAATGAGGAGTGAGGAGTAAGAGCCAAGAAGAGAAAATGACTGAGGAAGAAAAGGAAACTCTATTTCAATCAATTGTTTTGTGTTGAAATTCAGCGTGGACTCTGAAAACGCTGAGTTCCTGCGGGGACTCGAGGCCATTTTGGGTGGCAGTGCTCTCTCTCTCCTCTCTTCCTCTCCCATTGCCTGTTTCTGTGTCACCTTGCTCCTTCTCCCGCAAATCCTTAAACTCTTCAAGTTTTAAGGTGCTCTCTGATGCAACCTCTGCAATCAAAATAGGGTTGCAAGGCCCTGAATGTCAGTGCCAAGGTTGCAATAGAGAAGAAAGTGGGTCATGGCTGGAGGACGTGCTGTGCGTATTGTTGACTGACCACCTCGGCTTCCTCAGAGAAAGGGTGGGGGTTTAAGTCCCTGGACTCCTGGATTCCAGGCAGAGCCCTGTTTCCCTGTACCCCTACTTCATTGTTGTTTTTCAGGGTTCAAGCATGCAACCTTCAGGACTAGCTCTCAGGAAGGACGGGAAGGGACTAATTTGGCATTTGCACCCCCCACAAATCAGACCTTTTCAGAGCTGTCCCATCAGAGCTCCTGTCCCAGGACCATGTTCTCGAATCCATGTGTCAGAATCATGACAGAAGGGTTCATCTATTGGGAATACAGATTGTGGGGCCCTCCTTATGATCTGAATTTATAATTCCCAAGTGATTCCTGTCCACACTCTGAGGCTATCTGCTTCCCGGACCACTTAGCTTTCCGAGACCTGGTTAATCCTGGCAGCTGCCCAATCTTGCTCTGTCTCTCATTCCAGGCTCATTCCACTGCCCTTCAAAAATCTAACCCCAGGGTATCTTTCTAGCCTGAACTTCCATCGCACTCGCCACATTGTGGTGGACACAATGGACCGAATCCATTCCCACTTCCTTCTAGGTACCTTTCCGTGCGGTAGAAGTTAGAAAGCCAAAAACCTCATCATTCAGCCTCTCTTGCAGCTAGAGTTCTAGATACAAAAAGCATTTGTTTGAGACCTGGGAGGTGGGAGATGAGGCCATGTTCTTGTTGCTCCGGCTAGTTCTGCTGGTAGAAAGGGTCCTGGAATGGGGTTTTTCCTATGGCAGCACTCCGTGTTCAATCTCCATGACAGCAGTAGCAGCATGGCACCTATTCCTGTCAGGCAATAAGTAACATCCTTGACCTTAGTTCCAGTGGTGGCCTCTTGATTCTCCCTGCCTGCTTGTGGCAGAGGTGGCAGCTCCTACTGGAGGGGCATCACGATAAAGTCTGCTCCTCCAGCCCATCCAACGATTTTGCAAGCATCTAATTCCCTGTCGTCTTAGTCTGCTTAGGCTACCATAACAAAATACCACAGACCGAGTGGCTTCCACTACAGGCATTTATCATCTCAGTTCTGGAGCCTGGAAGTCCAAGATCAGGGTGCCAGCATGGTTGGGTGCCGGTGAGGGCTCTCTTCCTGGCTTGCAGATGGCTGCCTTCTCGCTGTGTGCTCACATGGCCTTTCCTTGGTGTGTGCATGTAGAAAGAAATCTCTCCTTTCCCTTGTGAGGCCACCAGACCTATTGGATTAGGCCTCCACCCTTATGGAGTCATTTAACCTTAATGACCTCTTAAAAGACCTATCTCCAAATACATTCACATTGGAGGTTAGAGCTTCAACATATGAATTGGGGGGAGGGGGGGGACACAATTCAGCCATAGCTCCTGCATTGAGCATCCTTCTGCCTAAAGCACCTAGAATGGTTTCTGGTTTCTTGTATCAAATCCTGAACTAGACAGAGCAGAGCACTTGTTACTTTCATACACTATGTCCTTGTGTCCCTGGGCCGTTTTTAGAATGCCCTTCCACCTTGTAAATCCTTTAAGGCTCTTTCTCTGGTACTTCCCTGACCCCATTCCCACCCACCTTTTTCTGGGTTCGTGCTTATGGCATTTAGCATTTGGCATGTGTTATTTATGTGTGTCTAGTAACCCTTACTCTCAACAAGACAGTCTCTTGAGAGCAGAGGCTGTTGTTGTGCATACCCTCGTGCCTATAATAGGTGGTAAATAGTAAGTGCTCAGTAAACATTTGTTAATTGAATCAATACCCTCTGTAAGTAGGGCAGGGCCTAAAGAACTCCTTAGGTTGGGTCGTCCAAAGACTCAAGCATCCTGTCCTGGACATCCTGCCCGACCCCCTTTCCCTAACTGCTTTGCTCACCTCTGGAACCCACACTTAGGGAGGGAAGAAGCTAAGCTCTGAGGAGGAGAAATGAGCAAGCCAGGTTTCTAGTGTCCAAGATTCCAGCTTCCAGTTTGGACAAGATTACCCAGTTCCATAAAGCCATATTTAATTGTCCAAGGACTGAAGGGAAAATCAAATTTAATATCATGGGGAGAACCCATAAAGTGGACCCAGAAGATCTAAGTGCTTGGGTCCCGGCCTTGGTACTTACTAGCTCTCTGACCTTAGTGAGTCATTTTGCTTTTCTGAGTATCAGTTTCTCCATCTGCCGAATGGGTACAATAAACCTGTCTTGCTCCCTGTGAAGTGAGAATTGAATGAGAAAATGGATCTGTAGGGACAATGATTTTGGGAAGGGAGGCTTTGTAACCTGGGAGCAGCATGTCCACCAGAGGTCACCGAGAGGCCTGAATGGAGGCACACGAGGGAGGCAGACGCACTGAGGAGGCGGTGTGCTGGGGCCGAGCACTGGCCTCCACAGGCAGAGGAGGTTGGAATCTCAACCCTGTCCTTCCTTACGGCATTCCCCTGGACAGGTCACTCAAGCTCTTCAAAGCTGAGCCCCTTCATCTGTTAGATGGAGATGTTAATCTTCTCTCTCAAAGCGTTGGGAGGATCAGAGGGAGTGCTAAGTGAGTTGTAACTTCACTTAACAGACACTTAATACAAGTCTTTCGTATTTGTTTTTCCTTCTCTCCCTGGATCAGGTAGAGGCACCTGGAGAGGAGGTTTCCTGGGGAAACTGGGGCAGGTGTGAGACTTCTAATACCTGAGGGATTCAAGATACTTTTCCCCGTCGCTGGATCGACCCCTCTGCTGAACCCTGGAGGAATTCTGTGGCCTGAGAGCTGGCAGTAGAGTAGGACAAATACGCTAATGCTGGGCGGAAGTAAAAATCTACCGGGGACTCCAGTTTCGTGGACAGAGCGATCAGGCCTCTTTGAAGTTGGGGCTGACCCACTTACGCTCCAGGCATCTCTCTTTTGACACCCTCCCCAGCTCTTCTGAACATCTCTAAGCATCCCCAAAAGGAAAGAAGCTGATTCACTGGGAAGCAAAGAAAGAGATAAGGACCTTCGCTGAGCCCTCTGAATATCTCCTTTTGTTGAGAGGGGACTTAATGTTAAGGCACCTTCTGGGGGGGACCCCAAGGATGGAATTGAGAGCAGCAGGTCCTGCCTTGTGGATGTGGGTCAGTGGGAGGAGAAGAAAGCACTTTCCTTCTCTCTCCAGGAAGCTTTTCTTCCCTGCAGCCAGTGCCCCAAGGATCTCCCCCTCCACCCCTGGCCCTTCCCTTAGAGAGAGCCTGCTGAGCCTGGAATGAGAAGAATCTGAACTACAAACAGACCTCCCAGAGGCACCCCCAACTCTCCTCTAACCACTCCAAGCCAGCAAAAGGCTGGCTTCCTGGAGTGGAGGCTAAGAGGCAGGGCTCGGGTTTGGGCTGTGGAGAAGGGGCCTAGGTGGGGGGACTTTCTTCCTGGAGAGGGAGGGGAGGGAAGGATTGAGGGCAGGGTTGGGACCAGGCCATACAAGGACCATATTTTCTAAGCCAAAAATCAGAACCAGAAAGAGTATTCTTTCAGGGGCCATGGGGCTGGGGGTTTGAAGTCAAGCCTGTCCTAGAATAATCTAACCTGTGAGGTCCTCACCCCAGGAATGATAAGCAGTCACCCAAATATAACCCAAGAGGAGAGAAAGAATCCAGTGAGTCCCG
This sequence comes from Lyroderma lyra, assembly GCA_004026885.1. NCBI lineage: Eukaryota > Metazoa > Chordata > Mammalia > Chiroptera > Megadermatidae > Lyroderma > Lyroderma lyra. Next base: position 15,023 of record PVJL010012401.1, on the reverse strand, counting down.
TCTCGGCCCTCTCTTTCTCTCTCCTTGGCTTCTCTCTCTGCCTATCTGAAACAGTCAGGTGTGGTGGCCCGGGAGGGGTCTTGTAGCCCCTCCAGGAGCCAGGCTCCCCCAGTCCTCAGTCTGGGTGCATAAGTGAGTCTAAGAAGACTGTGAATGAGCTCCGAGGAGTTGGGGGCAGGGGCTGGAATCAGAGGAAAGATGGAGAGACCAGCCAAAAGGACTGAAGGCACAGAGCCAGAGGGGCCCCCTCCTGCCTGCCACACTTCCCCAAACCCTGGCCTCCTGCCTGCTGTCCCTCTAGCATCCCCACCCCCACCTGGACCCAGACTGGAGCTTTGATGTGAGTTAGCTGGGGCTGTTAGTGTCCACAAATGGCTGGGCAATGTATCAGAGGGGGAAACCCTGGGGAGGTGACCAGGGAGGAGAGGCTGCTGGAGCTGGAAGCTGCCTTAGGCACAATGACCTCTTTGCGGGGGCCGCTCTCTCCGGCTTGTACAACACAGCTCCTGCCAAGGGTGGTATAGAAAGGCACAGAGCCCACAGCGGGCTGGGGAAGGCCGCTGAAAAGGCAGCTTATGGGCTTCCTGCTGGGTGAGATGGATTAGGGGCCTGTGGGGAGGGAGCCAGGCAGTGAGAAAGGCACTGGCCCAAAGCCAGAGCCCCTTGGCCGAAGGCCCTCTGGGATTAGGAGCCCCTGGGTGTCTGGCAGCCAGGGGGTCAGTACTCTCCACCTGGCCAAGGGGCCCAGCCAAGGCAACACACTGGGAGGAGGAGATACCATGGAGTCTCCCAAATAGAGGGGACAAGGAAGGGGAGGAGACACTCCTAGATGAACCAGCAAACTTCTAGTCGGAACCGAACTGACTTAGCCAGCTATTTCACCTGTGTCTTCCCTGTTGCCATCCAGAGGGAAGGTTCCATCTCAGAGGTTCCCAGGGTGGGCAGGGGGTGGACAACCCCAACATCCAACCAGCCCTCTGCTTTTCAGGGACCCCAGTGTGAAATAGAATGAGGGCGGACCCACATGGTCCTACAGGTTCCACACAAGCATCGATTTAGGGCAAGAACCCATCAAGACAAGCTCTGTGACTGAGAAACCCAGGGTGGTGCCTGGACTGTGACAGCCAAGGCTGGTTTCCTTGTGGCCCAAGGCTCCACGGTTTAATCTGAGATGGGAGGAGCCACGTGGTGGAGTAGGATGAGCACTGAGGGAGGAGTCAGGGGATCTGGTGTCCCCACTGCAGTTTGGTTTCACCCCTAGGCAAAAGAGAAAACAATTGGTTCCACTTAGCATATTGTCAGGAGCTGACACGTGCATTCTGGGAAATGTAAAGTGCTATACAAACGTGAAGTGCCAAGGTATCATTATCCCTAGAGAGAGTGTGTGTAAGTGTGTGTAAAACAATGGGTATTCCCAGGGAGGGGAGGGAACACTCTGAGAACCAGGGACTGCCATGTGGGGTGCTTTGTATCTCTCTGTATCTTCACAAGGACTTTAAGGGCACAATTGCCCCCATTTTATAGATGGGAAAACTGAGGCTCAATAGGTTATATAATTTCTTGTCCAAGTTCATAGATGCTCATAAAACAGGACAGCTGGATTAGAATTAGAAGGCAAACCTGGTCTTTAAAAGGTTGTGTGGCCCCCGGGTCTGGAAGCATTCTTCCTGTGCTCCTGTGTTCGAAAGATTTCTCCAGAGGTTTGATTCCTTCTCCTCCCTGGCTGGGCTCAGGCAGGAAGCGGGCTTAGATCCTTAAGACCCTTCCCACTCCCCACTGTACAAAAGGTCTGGAGGGTTGGCAGGGAAGTCCGAAAGGGGGCCCAGCTGACCAGATAAGGGACACGTGGCCACCAGGGCTATTCTCTGAGGAGAAGGGGCTCTGGTGATGGGTACTTAAGCTCAGGGCATCCTGGGATCAGAGCTGCCCTGTCTCCCAACTCAGCCGGGCCAGCCCCCTTCTTTGTGCTCAGTTTTTTCCCACAGCCCGGCAAGGGGGGTGCCGGGATCCCAGGCCCACCCCCTCCTGCTGGGCAGCACCCCACCAAGCCCCGCCATAAAAAAGCTTGAGAGGGGAGGCGGAGGGGGTTGTCCTCACTCTGAGGAGGCCTCGGCACCCTTCTCTCTTTCTGGGGAACAAGAAGCTTGCTAATGGCTTGGGCCCCTTCCCCAGCCCCTGGCCCCAGCCCTGGCTCCCCCAGACAAAAAGCTGCTTTACATGAGAAGAGCAGCCTGGCCTGGCCTTACCCGGGCACTCAAAGAGGCGGTAGCCCCTGACAGCCCAGAGACTGCCCCTTCCCCCACACCGAGGCCTCGTTTAGTTGCAATTAGCAATTCTTTGCAACCCCGTGGCAGAGGGGGACAAGTGCCCTCACCTCCCAAACCCGGCCTCTGGGCCTGGGCTCCCCTTCCCTCTCATCTCCCCTCCTCCCCTCCCCACCCCTATACCCCTCCTCACTGCCCACGTCCAGCTCCCCTGCTAGACTGTCGGCTTCCTCGGAGTTCTCCAAAGACTGAAGCACCCAGAGGGGCCAAACCAAGGGCAGCTGGGGGAAGGGTTGCGAGTCAGGTGAAGTTGGGGCTCCCTGAGCTGAGGGATTCCTTCCTCAACCCACACTGCCCCTTTCCTCCTCTCTTCCCACTTGCCACCCCCTCTCCAAATCAAGCTTAGTGTCTCCATCAGTAGGAGGGGAGAGATGGAAGGAAGAGGCATTTTTTAGAAAGAGACCTGAAGACAAGGTGTGGGCGAGTTGATGGTAGACAGCAGGGGTGGTGAGGGCGGGAAGGAGGCTCTGGCTCAGGTAACGGCTTCTCCCGTGGCTGGCCTAACCCTTGATGTTGCAATTGGGGCTCCCCCTTCATTCAAGGGGCCTAAGAGTAGGGCATGGGGCATGGGGCCCTCCCTGATTCACCACCAGCCAGGCAATGGCAGGTTGGTGCCTCTTGGGCAAAGAAAAAAGTGCAAATAGAATCCAAGGGCCCCTTTTAGGCTCCGACAAATCCACTCCTCGGTGTCTGATCCCGCGGAGAAGGGGTCGGGCTATGAGTAAGGGAGGGAGAGGGGAGAGGTCTCCAAGCCCTTTATCCTTATTTGTAGTTTCGTCCGGGGTCTCCTCTCGTTTTGGTCCAAGTTTCTGGTAGGATTTCCCTGTCACCACCAGGGGGAGCCATAGGTGCAGGGGGGCTCCCAGGCTCCCAGGACGTCTGCACGCTGGCACTGGCATTTGTCTTTCCGTGCACCCACTGGGCCTTCCTTTACCCAGGGAGAAGAGTGAGCGTCCTGGAAGGGAAGAGCCCATCTAAGGAGATTCTGCCCCTGCTCTAAAGGGTATATGGGAGGGGGCAGATGGCCAACACTGGTTTAGCTGGTGATCAAAAACGAGGCAAGGTTAAGGGACTACAGTGGCCCTGGGGTCATCACAATGCCCCCTCCCCAGTGCGGCTTTCTGTGGAGGTGTCAGGGATTCCTGGTTGGTGTGATGGTGGCGGGGCATCGCCTTAGGGATCTTCAGGATTTATGAAAGGAATAGGACAAGGGTGACTTAGAGGGGGAGCAAGAGGGGCGTGGTTGAGCTGAGATGAGCTGCGTTGTTTTGGGTGGTCGTCTCCCCATTTTTAGTATGGATATTATGCTACCCAGGCACATGTGGAGGGGAGCATTGTTTAGGCTTGGGAAGTGAGAAAGAAAGATCTGGACCCTTCACCACCTTCCAGTGTGCTCTCAAAACCGATATCCTTCGAGCCTCCCATCAAAACCAGGGAGGAAGCAGATCAGATGGAGGCCCCAGGTGGTTGTAGGGAAGGAATCACTTAGCTTTGTTTCCTGTGGAATTCGCATGCAACACCCCCATCTTTCCCTTTAGAAATCCCCAACCTCTGCTTGGGAAGAAAAAGTGCCCTGTAAACGACGAAGGGATGTGAGTTCCCACCCAGAGCTGAGGGGCCCAAAGGGTAAATCGTCCCAGGGGAGCGGGCAGAGTTGGGTTCCTCTGAACTCCAAAATCTGTCTGAGAGGAGTTTTACTGTGAGGGCTGGATTCCAGATCCTCAGAAGGGCTGGGGGAGGCTGGGTGTCTGGACACCTGGGATCTTGCCTCCTTCCGCTGCTGAGGTGCTTGGGTCTCTGGACCTGCAAAGCCTGTGAGGCCCTCACGGCCACCCACCTCCCCAGGGAGGAAGGAATTTAATGGGGTCAAGTGTTGGAGCTCTGGGCAGGAAGCAGTTGTGAACCAAAGGCAGGAAATGCTCCTCGAGGGCCATCCTCCCACAGCCAACCTCCTCTGAGGAGTTTGTTCACTGCACCCCCCCTCCAGGAGCAGTAAGGAGGGAGGACCTGGGAAAGGGAGGGAAACTGGGGTAGAGGTGGGAGGAGGCAGGCCTGCCACTCACTGCCCCACCCCACCCCATCCCTGCTGGAGCCTCGGACTGGCAATTTCCCCCAGTCCCTCCAGACTCTCCCCAACTTTGGGTGTGTGGAGCTCCATCCTGCGAGGAGCTTTTGGCCCACAAAGTCCCCTGCGTTCTGAGGTTTACCCACCTTGGCTCCCTCTACTTATCCGGGGAGCACGAGATGCCCCAGACTCCCTGGTTGACTTGGGTTCCCCCTGCTTTACAGCTTTGGCCTCTGCTGTCTCCACTGCTCTACTCTCCAGGGCCGAATCCTACAGACCTTTGGAAGGCTGACGGAAAGCTTCTTCCACAGTGAAAGATTCCCTGGGCTCCCACACCACTTTCTTCTCACTTCTCAGAACACAAACCACATTTTCCCTTGTTTTAGAATTATCTGAGATCCTGTTTGTCTTTCCACTGGGCTGAGAGCTCCTAGAACACCACTCCGCAGAAATAAAAGGTGAGCCACCTATGCCATTTAAAATATTCTCGGGGGTTCCCTGGTGGTGTAGTGGCTAGGCTTCAGCGCTCTCAATGCTGCGGCCTGGGTTCGACTCCCTGCCAGGGAACCACCAAAAAAAAAAAAAAAAATCTAGCAACCACATTAAAAAGTAAAAAGAAATAGGTAGAATTAACTCTAATAATATATTTAGCTTAATATATGCAAAATCTTATTTCCACATGCAATCAATACAAAAATTATTAATGTATATGTGTGTGTATATATATCTATATATATTCAAACTATGTTGTTGGATTTCCTTGTGCATTTTATACTTATAGCACAACTCAATCTGGCTTACTTCTATTCTCAGTGGTCATGAGGTAGTGGTCACTGTATCAGAACAACACTGTATTGAGATCAGGAATGGAGGTCTAAGTCTACATTAAAAGTCCAGAGAGCATCTTGTTTAAAAACCCAGTTGTTGGAACCAGACTGCTTGAGCTTTAACACTAGCTCGCCCACTAGCTGTGTGACCTTAGACATGCCCCTTAACCACTCTGTGCCTTAATTGTCTCATCTTAGAATGAGTCTAACAAGCCCCGTAGAGTTGTGAGGATTATGTGAAGTATTTAGAACAATGTCTGGCACACACTGCGTGCTCAATAAAGGATGGCTTGTCTTTGTCTCTGCATGATGCTAACCTTGGCCCGAAACTATTGTTAGCTGAAAGACTGAATGAAAGAAACAATCCTTCTCAGAACAGCAGATTGAAGCAGAAGTAAACTGGGTGGAGTGAGTGCAGTTTTGTCTGGAGAAGCTGGAACAGGACTGAGGAGAAAAAGTCTGTGGGTGGCTGGCAGAAAGCTCCTTAGAGGGCCAGACCGAGGTTTACAGATGTGCTGCCATGGAACTTGGAAACAGTAGCAGAGCAGCATAAGGCTGGGATGATTCATTGCCAAAATGAAGCTTCTGGGGTTCAAAGAAGGGAGGTCTGGAGACCTGGAGCCTTCAGGAAACGCCTCATGGAGCAGGGTGAGGTTTGGAAAACCAGCCGGCAGCGGGTGGATTTTGCAGAGTGTCTGGAGAAAGGGACTGGTATTGGAGTCAGGCCCACCCCCTTGCAGGTACCCTTCCTCCCTCCCTAGCGGCGTGTCCCCACGGAGGGTAGCGTCTGAGGACTGCATTTTGAAGCCACAGCGCCCTCTGCTGGATTTGAGAACCTGGGGCAGCAGCAAGAATGCGTGGTGCTGCAGTTCACCCCTTTTGCTGCGACGCTCAGATATATATATCCGAATTAATATTTCCAGTCGCTGACTGTGGCGTTCGGATTTACCCTATGAGCTCAAAATAACCCTGTCAGTGTTCCAGAAAGTAAGTTTAGAAAGGCAGATGTACATTTTTCTGTATTTTTGTGTTTTCCAAGAATGAATAACAATAGGAAAAATTTAGACTTCAATGTAATCATTTATTTTAATAAAATTTACTACCTTAACTGTATTTACTTAAAAATATAAATACTGTAAAAAAATTATTGTAAAGTTGTTTTTCAGTGTGAAACTGTTTCAAGGACTTTTCTCCATTTACAAGATTTTTAAATATGTTTTCCTGTGGCTTGCACCATCAACAACAAAGATGTTTTGTATGCCATATTGTGTAACATTTTGTAATATATTTTTTATGTCCTCAGTACCATTAGATTCTAATTTATCTATACTTAAATCTAATTGATGCCACTTAGTATGTTTTGAGTATTTTTTGCTAAAGTTCAATATAATAGTAAATTTATTACCATATAACAAAATTTTAAAATAAAAATGTCATTTATATATAAATAAGCTCAAAATGTTACTGTTAAATACATAAAATAGTCAAAATATCAACTTTTTATTTTTGTGGCTTTGACACATTTTGGAAAAAAAAATCTTAAAGTCACTTAACACAGTGACTTAAAGGGTTAAGGGAGGGGGGTGACAAAATTCTGTGCAGGGAAAGTTCTGTGCCAGATTCAGTCCTTCCCCATCCCCAGACAGTCCTGAGGAGATGATACAATCTGAATTCCTTGACAAGAATGTAGGAAATTTGTACAAAATGAGAAGCCCCTACAGTGTAATTGCTATTGGGTTGTCTTTATTTGCTCAGTTGGTGTAGATAAATGTGTACTATATTAATTTCACATCATAATCCTTTGGAGTTACAGGGTTGTGAGTTAGAGGCATATAATATTAATAATAATAGTAATAACAATAATAAACAATAATAGTAGCTAATGCTTATGTGCCAGGTACTATTCTTTTATTATTTTATGGATGAGAAACTGAAGCCCTGAAAGGTTTACGTCACCTGACTAATGTGACACAGGTGACAGATGGCACAGCCAGACTGAACTGGGCAGTCTGTCTTTGGAGTGTGTACACTTAATCACCACGCTGCCTAAGGCTTCTCCCAGATAAGACTGTTTTCTCCCTTATGTGAGAGACAGTGAGTCCAGGTGCTCCATGAATCTAGATCTTTCTAGTTCTGTTTCTTATTCTCTGCGTGCTGTTCAATAATTTCTTTTAAAACCCAGGGCTAACATTTGTTGATTTTTTTTGTGCACTAAATACATGCCAGGCCCTGTGCTAAGCACACTCTTGGGTGATCTCATTGAAGTGCCATTATGGCCCTATGAAATAATTGCCTTTTACAGATGGTCAGGTGTATTCATTTTCTATTGCTACATAACAAATGACCACAGATTTAATGGCTTAAAACAACACACATACATTATCTTACAGTTTCTATGGGTTAGAAGTCCAGGCATTCTCCTCACAAGGATAATTTTTTTTTACTTTTTTCCTTTATTCTCTTTATATTGTATCTATATGAGAAGATGGAGGTTAGCTGAACCAAATGGAGTAATGACGTCACAACATATGTAAATCAAACCATCATGCTGTATGCCTTAAAGCTTAAGGCTTAAACTTATACTTTTGTGTATGTCAATGATTTCTCAATAAAACTTGGGAGTGGGGACAAAAAGAAGTTAAGGCATGGTTTAGCTCAAGGTCTCACAGGCTGCAGTCAAGGTCAGATGGACTGTGTGCTCATCCGGAGGTTTGACTGGAGGAGAATCTGTTTCCAAATTCAATTAAGTTGTTGGCAAAATTCATTTCCTCCAGGGTATAGGACTGAGGGTCCTGGCTTCCTGCTGGCTGTTGGCTAAAGGCAGTGCCTTTCCACCCCAGCTTCCCCAGAGAAACAGCACAAGTAGGATGTGTGTGTCTGTGTGTAAAGATATTTATTCCAAAGAATTGGCTTACACACACACACATACACACACACACACACACATGCACACACACATACACACATATATATATATTAATCGCATCAGCTATCATTGGTGTTAGTGTATTTTATGTGTGACCCAAGACAATTCTTCTTCTTCCAGTGTGGCCCAGGGAAGCCAAAAAGTTGGACACCCCTGCTCTAGAGTGTGTTGATTAGCAAGAAGGAGTCTTATATAATATAATCAATTATGGGAGTGTCATTCCATCCCTTTGCCCCTACAAAGTTAGAAGCACTAGGGGGTTCTGCTCACAGTCGAGGGAAGGGGGCCACACAGGGGCATGAGCACCACGAGGTGGTGAAGTCTTAGAGCCTGTCCACTGCAGAAGCCAAGGCTCAGACAAATTAGGAAGAAGCCCAAGATGATGCAGTGATAAAGCTGGTGGTCTATTAATGGCTCTTTGGGAAGCCCCCTGCTCTGCTACTTGCTTGTTCCACTTTCATGTGCTAGTTCAGGTGTGTGTCAAGGTTCCCATCTCTCCCTCACACACTTTCCCTAAAGAACTTGGCCTCTTGTAGGTTCAACTGTCCCACGCAGGCTGAGGTTGCCGAATCCAGGCCTCCTGGCTCCAGACTGTCTGGTTCTCATCTGCCTGTGTTTCCTCTCAGGTGTCAGCATATCTCAGACACAGTGTGGTGAAAAGACTGGTCTGGTCTCAGGCTTGGCTCAGCCACCAGCTCTCTGAGGACCCCGGCAAATCCCTGAACCTCTGCCTCTCAGTTTCCTGGACTCCTCCCTTCTCACACCCCAACATCCAATCCTCTCCATTTATTTTCTCTCACATCTGCTCACCACTCTTCATCCTCACTGTCTTTCAGTGACATCTCTGGAGTCATTTTCTGCTTCCATTTATGTCTCCTCCCAATCCATTTCTCACAGCAGCTGGAATGATCATGTAACCCACTCCTGAAAACTTTTCAATGCCTTTCTACTGCTCTTGGCATCAGTGCTGAGCTCCTTAGTTTGCCCTACCAGTCCCTGTGTGGCTGGGCTCTGGTTCACATCTCCAGCCTCCTCTCTGGGCATGTAGTTGCACAGATGCAAGGACCATGTATCACTGTGACTCCAGCACCTAGCACCATGCTTGACACCTAGGGAGAGCGAGCACATATCTGATAAACTTATTACCATTTCCATGCCTTTTGTTTTTATTCTTTTAGCGATTTTCCTCCAAATTATACCCCATATTTATATATAGGGCATACTGTTTTGGCCTATACCCTAAAAAGCACAATGTGCATTGAAGTCTAAAGTTAATCAGTACTGGGAGTTCCCTGCTGGTGTAGTGGCTAGGCTTCCGCGCTATCAACGCTGTGGCCTGGGTTCAATTCCCAGCCAGGGAACTACCCCCCCAACAAAAAAAAGTTAATCAGTACCTATACTTACCTTCTTCCTGAAGCACAGAAGACTTTACCTTCATTTATCATTTATGTTGTACATTTTGATTCCTTTTTTAACCTCATTGGACATTATTATTATTGTTTATATAATTAATGCTTTAGATTTATGTACACATCTTTACTCCCCACTCCTTTTTAAAGTTATTTTTATTTTTTATTGAGATATAATTCACCATTTTAAGTGTACAATTCAGTGATTTTTAGTATACTCACAAGGTTGTACAACCATCACCACTATTTAATTCTATAACATTTTCATTATCCCCAAAAAGAAATTCTGTCCTCATTAGCAGTTATTCCTCTCCTAGCGTCTGGCAACCATTAATCCACCTTGTATCTCTATGGGTTTGCCTGTTCTGGAAATTTCGTATAAATGGAATCATTGCCTCCCATTTGGTAGCAGCACGTTGGGACTTCCCTTGCATTGTTAACTTATCAGTAACTTATAGATTGATTTTTTGCCTCCCCCACTAGATGATCAGTTCTGGAAGGCAGGAATAGCCCAACCAGTGGCTCCAAATCCTGGCAAATCAGCGGGTATTGTGGGAATGAGGGAGATTTGGGTTCAGTAGGTTTGAAGCAGTTTCTGGTGTTTGATCAGGCACTTGGGGGTGCAAGTTAAGACCCTGTTTCCCAACACTGCTGCATTAAACCCCTATTAACCTCATTCCCAGAGCTGGACGCTGCTGGGAGAAGGAGATTCGGGTCTGAAACCCCAGTTCTGGGATCTCCGTGGGACTGGCGAGAAGTCCGAAGGCCTCTGTATTGCCTTAGCACGACAGTAGGTGGCAGCACACACATTCTCATTACAGCCGCGGGAGCTGTTTGCACACTTCCGGGTTGGGCCATGACTTAACAGGGCACAATGGAATGTGACTGCCTCAGTGAAGTTGGACCTCCTTTTCGTTCCCAATGCCCAAAATAGAATGCGGTCAACATCCCCTCCAAAACCACCCCCCCCTTCCCCTTTTCCCCTGGACCCCGTGCTAGGCAATCACCAAATTCCTGTTTCCTGTCCAATGTTGTCTCTTGCCTGCTTAATCTTTGCCCTTGTGTACCACCTGCTGAAATGTTTTCCCTTTCAACCCACTCTCCTAACTATTCTCAGCTCAAAACATTTTTTGTTGTTTTTGTTTTTTGAACGAGTTACTATGATCTTAAATTTCATATCTGATAATAAATGCCAAGAAAAGTATGAAAAAGAAGAGAATGAGCATCAAACCAAAGAGTAGAATTCTGAGTACAGAGCCAGTGCCTTTGCTTGGAACCGTCTGACCCAGTTTATAGCACCCAGCTCTCAGCTCAAATGTCACCTCTTTCAGAGGTGTCACCTGATTGTTGCTGAATTTAAAGTGGCCTCACCCAATTCCTATCACATCAGTCTTTATCATATTGTCTTCCCAGCACTTGGCCACATCTGAAATTATCTCATTTGTTTACTTGTGTATTGTCTGTCACTTCCCCTCTCCCCCCACACACACCAATGAAGGATCTTTGCTGCCATGCTCACTTCAGTATCTCCAGCACCTAGAACACCGTAGCTTCAGACTAGGCCCATGATAAATAATTGATGAATGAGGGAATGAATATGCCATTTGGTCTAGCATATTGGCCACCTACCACAAGGGAGTCTTACGGCCAGCAAGGTTTTCTTTTTTCTTTGAATTGTATTTGAATGCCTTTGGACATCCTAAATACCATAGGCTCCTTTTCTCTCACTGCCTCAATTCTATCCCAATTCACACTCTTTTTTTTTTTTTTTTTGGTTGGTATGTGGGTAGCTCCCTGGCCAGGAATCGAACCCAGGACGCAGTGTTGACAGCACCAGCGCCGAAACCCTAAGCCATTACACCACCAGGGAACTCCAACAATTCACACTCCTATGTTCCTTTCTTTCCTCTGGGTGAGCAGGAATGGACAGACCATGTTGGAATCTTATTAGCTATGTGACTGTGAACAAATTATTTCACCGCTCTGAGACTTGCCTCTTCATCTGCCCAATGAGGATGATTATGCTATCAGCTTTTTGGATTTTTTTTTTTTTTTTTTTTTTTTTTTTTTTTTTTTTTTTTTTTTTTTTTTTTTTTTTTTTTTGCTTTTTGGTATGTGGGTAGCTCCCTGACTGGGAATCGAACCCAGGCCGCAGAGCTGACAGCGCCAGAGCCGAAGCCTTAAGCCACTACACCATCAGGGAACTCCCTTGGATTATTTTTAAATGAAATAAAATGACACCCACAAACTGCAGGTAAATACTAAAATGTTTAATGCCACTATTATTAGTTTAAGAGAGGCAGTGATAAGGTGGGAAGAACTTGGGGTTCTGGTTATAGCTCTTCACTTACTACCTGTGTGACTGTGGCCAAGCGATGCTACCAGCATGACCCTCCCTGTCCTCTTCCACAGAATGATTATGATAATAGTGACAGCTATTTCACAGTATTGTTGGGATTAGCAGAGAACGTTTGAGGTGTCTTATCTTTCCCTATGGAACACTGGGAGGGGCCCAGGGACAGCCCCTCATGTAGCATGTAGCCACAAGGGATCTGCTCTTCTTTGCATGCTCTCCTTTGAATTATACTCCGGACTCCTGAGGCGACAGAGCTAGGTTCCTGTCGCCCAGAGACGGCTCTTGGTTTCACTATTCAAACTTCTTCTCTCCATGATGGGAAAGGAACAAAAGTCTGATTTCATAGGTAAGTAAGGTACCTCCCTGCTTGCGACCATTCCAAGAAAGAAAGAAAGAGAGAGAGAGAGAGAGAGAGAGAGAGAGAGAGAGAGAGAGAAAGAAAGAAAGAAAGAAAGAAAGAAAGAAAGAAAGAAAGAGGCTACCCTTTATGCCTTCTAAGATATGCAGATTCCAACTGATGGGGTTTAGGACATGCTACCTCCAAATTGGCACCTTGACATACTGCATATTTCAGGCTGAAGGAATTTAAGAAATGACACATACAAGAAGGACTTTCTGACCTTCCCCAGAAGCAGTTCACTATACTAGGAAGAAAAGAGCAACCTTATTTCTGATGACAAAGGGACAAGAGAGGAATCTGAATGAACAGGTCTTGCTAACTTTCACCCAGTTTACTACACTTAGCTCATATTCTGTCCTGTCATATCTTTCTACAACCTTGTACTCTTCTTCACACCTAGTATAAAATCACTCAGGTTTAACCATTTCTTCAGGTCTCTATTTCGTTATGAAGGCTTCCATGTCACTTAAAACTTATATTAAGTAAATTTTATGCTTTTCTCTTGTTAAATGTCTTTTGTTACAGGGGGTCACAGTCAGGATTTTAAAAGGGCAGAGGAAAAAGATATTTTTCATCTCTTACACAGCCCTCTATCTGTACTTACTGACCCTACACTTTTGCAGTCTGGGGGTACATGGAGTCTTGCCATTTGGCTGCCAAGATCCTGACCTTGGGTGAAAAGCGGGAATGTCTGGAAGAGAGGAGGGGCTCCCAAGTCTGCCCCAGTTCCTTCCTCCTTTGCTCTCAGTGTTCTTGCTCCCAATAGCCTGTGCATCGCTGTCCCTTCCTATGCCAGTTCCTGCACAAACTTATCTAGTCTGGTGGCAGGCAGTAGAGGTTTAGAGGTGGGGCTCTGGAACCAGGCAGAACCTGTTTGAATCCAGGCTCCACTTCTTACTAGCATCGTGACCTTGGGCAAATTCATGTAAGTCTCAGTTTCCTCACTTAGAAAATGGGGGAAATGTAATCACAGTACTTACTTCCAAAGTGGCTGTGAGCATCAAATGAGATAATTCATGGAGAGTTATTAGCATGGTGCATGGCACAGAGTAAGCCCTCAAAAAATGATTACTAAATAGGGATAAAAATTTAAAATATTTAACAACTGCTCTCCCTGACCGAATATGGAAAATTTGAGCATCAGGATGAATAATAATAGATTATAAAACTGAAAAAAAAAAAAAAAAGAAGAAGAACTCATGAGTCTACAGTGATATCCGAAAAAAATGGGGGGGTAGGTGGAGGGAGAAAGCTCTTGTTTATAGAATTCCTACTAGTAAATGTAGAAGAAATGATAGAATTAGAGAATCATGATTTTGTAACCATAATTTATTATAAATAATTTGAGCAAGGATCATCAGGGGATAATAAAACCATTCAGTGAAAGGTGGTTGAAAAATAAGATAATCATGGTATTCAAAATATATAAATATATCTTTGACTACTAAGGTATTTAAAGTATCATCCTTACAATGGAGTTGTCTGGCTGATAACACTTTAACATGAAACTCAATATTCCTGAGGATGAGACAAATTGACACCATGTGCTTTGTGATATAGTGAACTAAGGAGTATGTTTAACTGGAATCTAATCATAAGCCAGACACATCCCATAGAGGGATAGTCTAAAAATAATGGGCTCGAACTCTTTAAAAATCTCAATGTCATGAAAGACAACTGAAGGCAATAGAACTAAAAGATATTGTAGACTAAGATATTGAAGAAACATGACAGCTAAAACTAATGCCTGGTCCTTGATTGGATCTTGGGTCAAAGTTAAAATTGAATGACTTTGAATATGGACTTTATAGTAGATAACATTACATTGCATCAACATAACACATCTTGAGTGTCACAATGGTATTGTAGTTATATAGGTGGATATTTTTATTCTTCGGCAATACCAGGTCAGACAATTAATTTTGTGAACTCATCCTACAAAAAGTGCTATGAATATCACTATAGTCACCTTCAAAGTATTCCCTTTGGGAAGCTGTGCACTGACACCTGTGCTTAGTCTACTCTTCAAAGCAATGTTTTGAACTCTTTTTCTGGAATGGTTCTCAGAGCTGTCGTCGTCCCCCAAATCTGACAATTAGGTTTGCAAACTTGCTACTGTGTGCTTACAGGGGCAGCCCTGTACAAACAACTTGATAAGGTGTCATAATCTTGGCAAAGTTGTCAGATTTGGGGGTTGACAGCTCTGATGGCCACTCCAGAAAGAGTTCCAAAATTGCTTTGAAGTTGGACTGGGTGCTGGCATCAGTGCATAAATTCGCAAGGAGAGTACTTCAAAGGTGACCATAATGATATTTAGCAATGAGGTATCTAGCATTTTTTCTAGGATGAGTTCATGAAATTAATTGTCAGGCCTCGTAGTCATGTGTTGTTGATAGGGACCATTTTTAGAGACAGAACTGAATCTAAGATCCAAGTTTCAGTTCTTAAAACCTAGAAAAATGCCAAGGTCTTAGTTTTTAAATCCTAGAAAAGACCTTGTCCTTTTTATCTTTATGTCCCCTACAGTACCTGGATCATGACATTCAATGTATGTTTCTTTAATTGAAAATACTGGAGTTCCCTGATGGTGTAGTGGCTTAAGGCTTCGGCGCTGGCGCTGTCAGCGCTGCGGCCTGGGTTCGATTCCCAGTCAGGGAGCTACCCACATACCAAAAAGCAAAAAAAAAAAAAAAAAAAAAAAAAAAAAAAAAAAAAA
>PVJL010012400.1:0-37457 GCA_004026885.1 Lyroderma lyra | reverse complement strand
GTGTGTGCGTGTGTGAGTGTGTGTGTGCGTGTGTGTGTGCATGTGCATGCGTGTGTGTGTGTGCGTGCGTGTGTGTGTGTGTGTGTCCCTTGAAGAATCCTGTATCTGGATCAGAGTGGCTCTCAGACTTTGCCCTGAGTGTAGCTCCTCAGCTGGGCTTATTGGCCACTTGGAGATCTCATGCCCAGCGTCACGTCGGGTACATTCCTGCTGGGACTGAGCAGCCCGCAAGCCCAGGGGACAAGGGGCAGACGGTGGGGAAGGTGCGCATCTCACCTGACGCTCACGCACAGGGCGCCGAGCTTTCCGCACACTGACCTGCACGGTCGTTCCTGCTGTCACCTTCACGGCGTGCTTTACGCGGGGGCGCGTTCTGCATGGAAACGTCCTGACCTGTCAGACACTCTGCCTTCTAGACGAGCTTGTTTCAGTTCGACTGTGACACGCTCCATAGTTTTTCTCTTGAGAACGCTTTCCGGATGCTTCAGGCAGAATGTCGAGATGGATAGAGAAAACAAACAAACCCTCCAACTTGCCTAAACAAAGTTGTCCGCTGGAATGATTTAAAAATGTTTTCAGCTTTCCGGGCGTTTATTTTGTGAAGTTAGACTTCCTGGCGAGGTCAGCACACTCTTGAATTTTTGTTCCCATGGACCTCTCCTTGCAGCCTTGCCGGTGGTATTGGCTTTCCTAGGGACAGCTTAATTACGTAGTACTGAATGTTAATAGAATTTCTGGAATGAAGTGGAAGCCGTGGGACCCCGCGAGTCAGGACGAGGCTTACCTGGTCATGAGTAGGGACGTGGGGGTGAACAGAATAGGCTTTCTGGTCCATCATGTTACCGGCAAGTTCAGTGACTGACACAGGCCGGGGAGCCTGTTCTCAGTCTGATGACTAAATGTTTTGTTTGTTCTCTTCTACTTAATAAAGACGTACAATGAAACCTCACCCACCGATTGGGAAAAGTGCCCTTGAACGAGAGATGTTGCCTTGGAAGGACCATGGTAGGTTATTAGAGTAGATCACTAGGTACCAAAAGGTGTGACAGCTCTTGAAAAACGGCTTTCTCATGGAAGCGATGAGGCCCCGGTTCCTGAGCTGGGGCGTCCCAAGAGCACGCCCGTCTGGAAGCAGAGAGACCGGATCTCGTTAGGACACGGGCCTTTCGGTCACAGACTCGCGGCCTTGAAGCCACACGTAACTTCAAAGCTGGAGAAATTACAACTGTTCGCACTGAGTTGAAGTGGAAGTTTCTCCAGTTCACGTGGTAACAAGCCTGAGCGACACGGAGTCACTTAGGGAACTAACCACGTGAAAGGGTTCATCGTTAAAATGAACTGAGGATATTTTAAAAATTCTAATAGGCAAATAATAAAGTCCCCAAGGTCGTTTTGGCTTCACGTTCTTGAACTCATGCTGTGTGCTTCACCTTGGTTTCCTTTCCCAGCTCCAGTCCCCTCGGCCTTTTGGAGACATGCATGTGTAGAATTTGTCACCCACCTGCTATGCAGACACCAGGCTGGGACACAAGACCGTCTTCTCATTTAACCCCCACCCCATTCCCGTGAGGGGCTGGAGAGATTTACTTCTCCTTCTACTGGATAAAGAATAGTAGGTGGAATATCCCAATTTACCTCCACAAACGAACAACAAAAAATTCAAATGGCCATACAAGGCGAGGGACCCCAAAAAACCTGGAATGACCTTCTGGAGGGCGGTCCCCATGGAGCACAGGCCCCCCCGCTGGGGGAGTGTTCTAGAACCGTCTGCATCCGGGCACCAGCGGGCGTGGTGGTGAGAGGCTGAGTGCGGGCGGCTCACGCACCTGCCCACCCTGCGCTGAGTGCTCAGCAGGTTCTGACCCCAAACGGCCTGACCCCCGGGCCGCACCCTCCCTGGTCACCTGATCTCATGCTAAGCAACTTTTTTTTGTGTGTCCCTGGATAAAAAACATTCTCATGGAAGAGGTGAAACAAAAAACAGCAGAAGCACTAAAACATCAAAATCGACGTGTTCAAAAACTGTTTGGGCCATGGAAAAAGCCTCTCAATAGGTGCACTGCATCCAACGGAGAGTCCTTGTAGGTGACTGAAGTTTAAACACGTGAGAAGAGATACACAGTCTTTTATCAATAAATTCCGGGTTTTTTGGGGTCCCTCTTATATGTCATTGTACCTTTCACCTGTCACCTCTCCCGCAGTACGTCTGACGTAAGGCCAGTGACTGACGTATGCCTGGCTGTGGCGAGCTCCCAGCCGGCCTGCGTGCTGTCTTCCTGCACTCGGGTGACGGGCTGCTGGTGGAGGGGCCGTGGGGAGCGTGGTGGTGTGCCGTTTCTCGGGGAAGGCATTTAAGAAGGGGGTGTGCCCACTCCATGACCTTTTCCACTGGGATGAAGAGGAAAACAAAGGCTTTGGAGATCCTGGAGCCACAGCACAGGAGCCTCAGCTGCCATGGAGCAAATGGGCCCGTGGGGCAGGCTCCCGCCGTGGGTGCCTGCAAAAGCTGGAAATGTGCTTCCCATTGCGTTTGAGCTATTGAACCATTTTGCACTTGTTTGGGAAGGCAGCTGGTATTATATTATGGAATGCTCATTTTCATTGTTTTCTTCCTTTCCTTCCCAAATTTCATAACATAGTCTGTTCGTGGCACTTAGCTCTCTTCATGGTGAAGTAACTTGGAAGATGGAGGTTTCTATTTGCTGTTATAATATGTTATAATATGTATTGCTCTGATGATCTGCCTTGGGCTGGCCTTTCCATGATTTTTGGCACAAGCTCGGTAGACTGCTTATGAAATAATGCAAATTTGTGACATCCCTATCTTCAAATAAAAGTGATGAAAAGCTTAGTCTTTCTTAATCGTTCCGTTGAAAGGTTGCTGATAGCCTTTTCGGTGCACATCATTAAAAATGCAAAAATGGTCTACGGCCATACCACCCTGAACACGCCCGATCTCGTCTGATCTCGGAAGCTAAGCAGGGTCGGGCCTGGTTAGTACTTGGATGGGAGACCGCCTGGGAATACCGGGTGCTGTAGGCTTTAAAAAAAAAAAAAAAATGCAAAAATGGAGATTGACGCCGAGACATATATCATGTCTTGTAGGTGTATGTAGTTCATCTCCTACGTGACCATTTAGAGAAAATGTGGTCATTTCCAACAATGCCCAGCGGTGAAATTCCCAGCCTGCCTCAGTAGAGGAAACTTAGGTTTTATTCCTTAAGTGACACTAGCAGTATGAACGTGACTGGGTCACTTACGTTCAGTAGAACTTGGCTTCAAATATATAGGAACATTTATTGAATGTTGTCTCTGTATCCAAAAATGGCCTCTCCATATTAATTCATTTAATCTTCACTACGATACTATGAGATAATGCTGCCCTCACCCTATTGTGCGAGAGGGAAACAGACAATATGTGAGAGTTATGCGATGGAAGTTACTTAGCTAATTGGTAGGAAATCTGGGATTGGAGCTGTTGGCCTGGCTGCAGAGCAGACGTTATCAACAGGGTCCCTAGTGCCATCTGCGTGAGAGTCACCGGAGAGCTAGAAAACACAAATGACGGCCACCCCCCCCCCCCACACACACACACAGAAGTTCATTTCAAATTGATTTTTATTAAATTTATTGAAGTGACATTGGTTAGTAAAATTATATAGGTTTCAAGTGTACAATTCTATAACGAGGCTGACCATATATACCATGTTAAATGGGACAAAAAACCAAGTATTGTCCCGTTTAAAACGGGACGTCTGGTCAGCCTTCTGACACCTCGAATGTAGCCCAGTGAGACGAGGTGGACCCGACACCCATTTGAAACCAGACAGGACCGTTGTTTTCTGTCCCGTTCAAAGTGGTCCGTTGGGTCGGCCGCAGGGTCGTGCTGTCTGTGCAGCAGGTCTGGGGCAGGGCCTGGGGAGTTCTGAGCAGTTCCCCAGGGATGCTGTTGGTGCCGGCCCAGCGGGCCCGTGGAGAGCAGCCCCGTGGAAGGCTCCGCTGCCGTCCTTCCCCGGAGTTTTGTCCGTCTGTGATTCTTTCACAAGAGCCGTCATTCAAAGCAGTTAAATCACGCTGTAAGAGAATGCCTTCAGGACTCAGGCTTCGTCTTTCAAAAGCTCGGTTTAAGGTCTATCACAATGAATTTTTCTTGTCTATTTTTTATTTTAGATTCTTGGAAAACGTTAAACGAAGGAAGCCTTCTCCTAGTTGAGCCGAAAGGTACAGTAATTACGTGATAATTAATTTTCTTAGCTCTCTGATTGCCGTTATCGGACCCACACAAGCACTTGTTTTATGTTCATCTTTCGAAACACTTTAATTTCAGTTCGTATGCGAATCGATGAGGCGGGTGGTTAGTCCTCGGTGCCTTTTTCTGTTTTTCAAACTTTTCTCTGGAAAACAAATCACTTTTATCCCAACGGTTTATTCTATTCAGTGATTTCCCACGGCGTTCTGTTTTTCGCCTTTGAACTGCATTTTGAATATTGCATTTACTTTTCTTTGGGTATTCATGATAAAATCTGAGACATCGTTTTGGATAGCTTGAAAGAAACTAGAAAACAGAGACAGAAAACAATGCCACGAAAGTGTGAGGAAGAAAAATAGAAATATAAGTTAGTCTAAAGGGTAGAGGGAAAATATTAAAAAATACAAATTTGTCATAAATTTAAAATTTTTTGTCATGGGCGTACATGTCACACACATGGCTATCTACATGCACAAATGCAGTGACTTAGTGCACACTGTGCTTTTGTGTGTTCAAGCTGTCATAAATTCTAAAACATCTTATATTGAGTAGTTTTCATAAATCCCATGATAAATTTTAGTTTATTTTCAATGGAGAAAGCTTGCTATATTGTTCACCGCCCCCCATCTCCTTAGATTATGCATCAAATAAGCAAATAAGTAGCCCCGAATAGAGACCCATGACATGGGAGTAATAAAGCATGGTGACTTTTCTGACGGGAAGGGGAAGCGTCTTCCTCAGGACTGTTTGCTGCTAAAGCCTCCGGGAGTTTGCAGTCCTGAGCGGGGATTCTGAACCAGGAGAAGGGTGTGGGCTGGAATAAATAGCCAAGAGGAGAGAACTGAAAGGTGACCTAAGGAGGAGAACAGCCCTGATTGAAAGCCGTTGGGGACCCCCCCGCCCCTGTGCACGCCGATAGAAGCAGGGCTGCTTGTTTTCGCAGCCGCCCGAGCAATCAATACCATCCTGCCGGCCACAACTGTGTCAACACGGAGCCGGCGGTGAAGGCTTTGTAGAGCCACCTGCAGCCCGCTCAACCCTGAACCGCAGTGACATTGCAGATCTTCTCACGACAGGTCTGCAGCGTTCCCAGGATGCACGTCCCACGTGCCCCGTGGGTTCCTGGAGGGCGCGCAGGCCTCTCCGCCTTCCTGCAGGCGCGGGTTTGCACGCCCTGCTCAGAAGACATTGTCACTCTGGATTGTGAAAATATAAAGCTCGAGTATTAACGCTGTTGCTATTTTAAAAGCACATGTAGGAATTGTGAGCAACACAAAGACACAAAAACGCCCGGGCACAGACTGCAGTTTGGTGGTTACTAGAGGGTAAGGGGCGAGGGGGTCAAATCCAAGGTGACGGAAGAACTGAGTCTGGGCGGTGAGCACACCATGCAGCGTGCAGACGACGCAGTGTAGAGCCGTGCACTTGAAAGCTGTGTAGTTTACTAACCAATGTCGCCCCAACACATTTAATGAAAATTAAAAACAAAAAAAGGATTGCCATCTGTCCCGGTCGTTACTATTGCATGTGTTTTCGGTCCGTATGCTTATTTCTTTATTTGTCTAATTTTTTTTTTCACATTAGAAAGATGTCTCACAAAGTTGTGGTTTGTTATAAAGTTTCTCTTCTTGTGGACTGTCATAACAGAGTCTTGCGAAATTGTCAGGTCTTTGTATAAACCCAAACCAAAATGTGCTCATAATAATTAACCCAAACTTCTAGGTACAAGTTTTTCCTTTGACTGAAACAGAAGCATTATCTGTTTATTACTGCCAAAACCAAACAAAAGCAACAACGAAACAAAAAACCAACCAACCAACCAACCAAATAAAAAAAAAAAAAACAACAAAGAAAAAAAACAACCTAGACTGAATGAAAATGCATTTAGTTTTAAAAATAAAAGCAGCTAACGATCACTGAGCACTTTCTCTTCGCTAAGTATTGTGGGGGGGTTTATTCATTGAACTGTTGAATGTTTACCACAACAGTGCGAGGTAAACATTCTGATATCACTAATTTGTATCAATAATCAACAACATCAATGAGAGGTTAAGACTGATGATAACAATATCAATAAGTCAACAATATCAACAACATCAACGCCAGTGACCACAGTATCAATACTGTGGTCAACGACTATAACACCTACATTGTCAATGACTCAACGCCTACATTGACAAGTAGAAATGAACAAGGTCAATGACAACAGCAGCAACTACTGTATCAACAATAACACCTGTTAATGAATTCTCTCTTGTAATTGTCACAGCAACCTTATGGGACGGGGTATAATGATCATTCCCACTACAGAGATGAGAAAAACAAGATTGGGAGAGGGGAGAAGGTGGGCAGTCTGACTTCAGGCCTGAGTTGTCACCCACAATGCTATTCTGCCTCTGTTCTCAATGGGTACTGACTGCCTAATTAGTCAACACCTAATTGTAGAGGATCATTTAAGTAACACACGAAGCAGGGGACAATTCTCTCTAGCTTACCTGACCTCCTTTCTGCCTAATGAAATCTAGGGAGAAATACCATGACCAGAAATCTCTCTGTAGACTTAATGGATGGTCTTACAGAAGTCTGTGGTCCCTTGTAGAGCACCGTGAGAAAACAAGGGCAAAAGTAGGGTGTCTGGAGTATGACAAGCCTAGACATAAATCTTGACCCTGTCCCTAACTTGCTCAGAATACTCAAACAGTTTTCTTTCTCAGTTTGAGCTTCCGAGTCTGCAAGAAGCATGCAGTTATGGATCCGTAGTAGGCTGACCAGTAGGCTGACCAGGCGTCCCATTGGAAACGGGACAGGAAACAATGGTACGTGTCTCATTTCAAAGGGTACATACGTAGGGTCCGCCTCGTCTCACTGGGCCAAACTCAGGGTGTCAGTAGGTTGGCCAGACGTACCGTTTGAAATGGGTCAGTGCCATTGTTTCTGTCCCGTTGCAGATGATGGGCCTGGTCGGCCCAGTTAGCGGACGGTCACCCGAGACTGCGCGTGGAAAGCACTGAGCAGAGACTCGAAGTGCAGGGGAGGGCGGGCTACCGCTCAGCTCTCTTTGCTTTTCGTCCTCTGAAGGGGGTGGATGTCACTTGCTTCTGAAGCATTTCATCTCAGAATCTGCCTGAGGGACTGCCTCTCCTGCCCCACAGGTTAGTCCCTTCCTCCAGCAGTGAACTGTGATCCTTTCCAAGAGGCAGGAACCCTTCTCCTCTAATCAAACGGCTCCGTGTTGACCACCATCAGGAACAACCACTGTGACTGTGCCATGACACGGAAAAGTGGCAGCACCACGTGATTGCGATGTGCTAATGTGGCTCCATCGACGGCAACAAGTGTGCCGCAGGGGCGGGGGCACTGGTGTTGCGGGAGGCTGTGCGTGTGCGCGGCTAGCCGGGGTCTGAAAAACCTCCGTACCTTCCGTTCCGTTTTGCTGTGAGCTTAAAGCTGCTGTACAAACGGAAGGACTTTCCCGTTTAGGGCAACAGCGCCGCGCGGCCGCGTGCGTGGCGTCTCCCGCGTGACGGTGACGGACAGCTGGCCGGCGCCCCGTGTGCAGATACCGCGCGAGCACCGCTCTTCGGGCCTTTTAAACAACGTGTCTCTGATCCCAGTGGGGCAGAAACGTTCGTCATCATCGGTATTTCGTCTTTCTTTTAACGTGGAGGAATGCCGTGTTTTCTGCGATTTGACACTTTCGGCGATCAAGAACGACCATATCTTGTAAATGGCAATGGCACGGCTCAAAGAGAATGCGATCAATAGAACGATGTCCTTTGTCCCCAAGGACTAGCGCTACACTGCAGCGATGCGGAAATAATCATGAAAGTGAGAGAGTTCGTGGCCTACTTTGGGGGGAGGTCCGGTCTGTGATCTGGGAGTTTTCTCGAGGTGACGCTGCAGCTGTAAGTGCCGCCAGTGAGTGTTCTCGGGGCCAACGGGACGTGGGTGTAAAAAAGAAATGTAAAAATTCACGTCTGAGATTCCAGCAGGAAGAGTGGGTCGCCGTGTTCGCGGCTTAAATTCTCTTCTTGAGGGTTTCCGGGACATAGTGGCGATGCCGTCATGTCTGAGAGGTGACACGTGGTTTCTACATTTACACAGTGCCATCGACGCGGAGCTGTGAACGTCAGGGCCACCTCCTGTGCTGGGTAAAGAAGGGCGCGGGCGCCCTGACGGCCGTCCGGGGGGTGCGCTCCGTCACTCGGCTCAGCCCCGGCAGTGGGACGCCAGCCGGTGACAGGGGAAGGGCAGTGTGCCTACCAGGCCGCGTTTCCTGCCGTTTCTCCCTTTTCCTGTTGATAATGGTGACCTCTGTCTCCAGTGAAACGCGTTAAGTAACGTGTCCGAGTTTTGCTTTGGCTCAATGCTGTGTGAGGGAGACAGTAGGGTAGCAATCTGCTCCGTCTTTCTAGCGCTCATCGGTGGGCGCTGTGTGACTACAGGCTATTCGAAAATAACAAAACCCAACCCCCCGCCCCCAAAACCCCAAACCCACTGCTAACTGCCCAATTCTAAAGCTGTGGCTGTCACGCTGGCTGCTTTGCCCGGACTAAATGGCCCCAATTCAGAAAGCCTGGGGTTCGCTGGACATGGCTAAGCCGGGAGGGGTTTTGTTCCAGTGGAGTTTATTGAGGTATCATTTCCATACCGTGTCGTGGACCCCGCTAATGTACAGTTCTGTGGTTTTTGACGAATGCACGTCATTGTGCAACTGGCAGAAAATCAAGACAGAGAAGAGCTCCTCCATGCCCAAAGCACTACTCGAGCTTCTTTGTGGTCAGCTTTTCCTCCCACCTCCGGATTCCTGGCAACCCCTGATGTGTTCTTGTTTGTTTTTTTCTTTTTCTTTTGTCTCTCTGGTTTTGCCTTTTGGATACTATCATATACGTGGAACCACACATTACGTAACTTCTTTCATTTCACATAATGCATTTGGCGTTCGTCTCTGTTGTGGGTACCAGTGGTTTGCGCCTGTTGGCCTACAGTTCAGATGCTAGAACCAGCAACCGTCGCCTGTTCACACTCTTTGAAAGTTGGCTCACGATTTGGGAGTACACCCTTGAGTGTAAGTTCTGTTTCATTGGAACTTCACAAGGAGAATATGAATTTAGGGAAAGCAATACCATTAAAGTAATTAAACACACTAACTTTGAAGATCCTAAATATATACTTTCTTTAGACTGGTGAATATGCAATCTATGAAAAGTCTCGGAGTCTGCCAGAAATTGCTGTATTCCGTGCATGCCTTCAAGAGAAGTTCAGGCGGGGTGATGGAAATTAAACAATTATCAGACTAATCGTTGCTCTAATAAATATCAAAAGATATTTACCATTAACTATTTACCATTCTTTATAAAGCGCTGCCCTAATTTTACTCCTCGATCCCGTGTCATCTGGTTATAATAAATTGCAATCTTTGCCAATGGATAATATTTAATTAAACATAAATATGACCTTACCTTTTAGAGTAACAAACAGATAGTGGAGTTTCAATGATAATACCAGGCATGTATCATTTTCCCAATTGTGTTTTGTTTTGATTAATCCCATCAAGCATGTGATGTTAAAATATATCTCTCTCTACTAACTGTAATGGGGTTATTCAAATACATTAACCAGAACGTTTTTGCACATCATGTTTGAACCAAGAGGGTGCATTTTCTTACATTTTAATGGAACTTCAGAGTTTTTAATGCTTTCTGTGTTGTGGGATTAATTATAGGCTTATATTTCTTTTTCTCCTCGGAAACAAGACCTTACTATTTAATTGAAGAGCTCACAGAGATCAAGAAAGGAAATATAGGGTATTAAACAAATAAAATCTCTATGTAAGCATCTTTCTGCCCTGATGAGATGGACTGAAAAACACAAGCTTTGAGGGGGCCCACCCCCACGCACCATCAAATCATTCTGCAAAAACATCTTTCCCGCTTGTCCCCTGCCTGACAAGCTTTGTGTATTTTATTTGTATGCAAGGGAATGGCACTTTATTGTGTCCCAGAGGACGGGGTGTTAATGATCATTTGCCTCCTGCTGTGGGGGCCTGTCATCATTTTGTAGTCGGAAGAGTGACAGGAGTAACGGCCAATCAGTATGCTAATACTGCCGGCGCATGAGTAGTTAGTCCATTTTAACCAAAGGTTTTGTGTTTGGTTTGGTTTTTTGTTTTTTGTGGTTTTTGTTTTTTTTTTGCGCCAAATTCTTAAGTCATTTTTATTAAAAACGCATTTTTTGATAGCACTGCAAATTACTAGACGGAACCAGTTGAAGAAACCATGTATTTCTTTTGTGTGGCAGTCAGATTTCTGTCTCAGCAGGTGCCTCCCAAGGAGAAAAGAAAGACGTGTCATCTAAGAGCCCATTTTGGTCAGCAAGAATCAATCATTAAAACATTCACTAATGTGTTATGTCAATATCTTAACATGGAAAATTCTATGCGGCACACCGAAATGAAACCCGGTCTCTGACAAGCAAATAGAAGGGAGGACCTTGGAGTGTGATAGTTGAAAGCCCAATGTTTAAAATCCTGCGGATTTGTACAATGTGATGTCACTTCGTTTTCCTTTGCTGTTCGATTTATTTCTTCAATTTTCATGACATTTTACAAGCAAAAGGTATGCCTAAAAAGCAATCGCTTTCAATGCCAGTATTGATACATGTGAATATTATAAATGCAGTCAAAGGTTTTACTAGCCATTTTATAACCTGCAGCCTGCAGTGAGTATACTATGGACTAGGGGGGAAAAAAAGAGTTTTTCAAAATGATTTCTGAGTGTTTGCACAGCACGTGAACACGTGATTACGGAGAGGATTAGTGGATTAAGGTATCGACAGTTGGAGGCCTTAAGGCTATGGATAAAAAGAGCTCCCTTTTCTTCCATAACATCCGTTTCATTCTAGCACACACACAAACAATGCCCGCTATGTAAACTATAAACAGAGTTATTTTGAGAACACTATTGTCACTTAAATATTCTCATCATAGGAAGCACAACAATAATAAAAAAACAATAACAACAATTTCACATATGTATACATCTACACAGAACACAAGATAATGTCATTTAACATCACAGGGACGTATGTTTGTAGGGCTCTAATTCACCCTCGGGGCTGGAGGAAGAGTTCTTTTCCATCTAGGTATCAAGATTTGAGTTTACTTATTTCAGAAGGTGAATTTGTGAAGCTATGGTGACGATCAGTGTTATTGCCAGGAAAATATTTAGTGTGTTTTAATAAAAAGTGAGGAGATACATCAAGTGCAATTTTACTTTTTGGAAAACAGAGAAACCTTGTTGGCTGCCTGCTGTTTGTGTTTTTTATATATGCAAATCTTTACACATTACAGAGCAACCTAGCTGCCTGCCACAACCCCATAAACGTTTGCTGTCTTCTGAGATGTTCGTAATAAATGTGACTGATGACTTTTTTTTTTATAATTGCATATTAGAAATATACTATTTTGTGATTACATACTTAGGGATAGCTCCATTCCAAGTCACAAGATTACAAGCTGAGAATTGGCATGAATACCCAAATGCATGTTCAATCTACTATTTAAATTTACTGGTGTATTTGTTTTACATGGTATTTTTCCGAGTTTACAGAGATTTTGCATTTCCATCAATTGCAAACCTGTCTAAAAATACTGCTAGTGTGGCTTGGGGCAGGAGAATGTCTTAAAGCTGCACACACATCTAGTCACAAGGGTGAATAGCTATAATTATATTGGAGCGCATCCAAGAAATCAGCTATTCTGTTGACACTTACTGCCTCTTCGAATTCGTGTGTACTTCCAGCAAGCATACCGCAAATTGATTTTAATACTAAAAGTTGTTGACCTCGATAGTGCAGTGTATTGACTGTTTCTTTTGTGTTGCTGTTAGCATCTAGAAGTTTAAAATTAGGTTAAACATGGATAATAATTTACTATAATTTCAAACCATGGCTTTTGATTTAAGAGTTTTAAGCCTGTTGGCTTCATGTAGTGATAGACAATTCACGACAGTATAAAAATAGTCTTATTTCAAGGTCTCTTGAAATTGGAATGGTCAACGGCAGACTATCGTCAGGAAACGCTGCTCAGGTAGCCACTGAACTAGCCTGGAAACAGTTCGGTTTATGCCTAAGCGTACGCAGCGGGGGGACCTCACAAGAGACTAAATAGAAGCAGATTCTGGACTGCAGTTGGCGAGGATGGAGGAAGGAGTGCTGTCATTACCCGCCTATTTGCTGGAGTCTGACTTTACCGCTGAGGCCTAGGAGGCCTTTCAAAGGGTTTTCTCCCGTCGGTTTACCTGGATAAAGAGCCATATTGATCGGGACCATGGTTAACACCGAGCAGTAACTCTGGGATTTGCCTTTGGGTTCTGCTCCTTTGGGATTTCACACACCCAGCACGGTGAGGCAGGGCCTGTAGGTGTGTGCTCGCACCTGGAATCGACCGGAGCGCCTGCGGAAAAGTGGCCTGAGCAAGGGACTGGCCACACAGAGGGACAGTCCATGTGAGAAGACCCCGGGGTGGGCAGACCAGACATCCCCCCTTTATTGTTAAATGTATTGGGGTGACCTTGGTTAGTTGAGATTACGTGGGTTCCAGGGGTACAATGCTATAATGCGCCGTCTGTGTGTTGTGTCGTGTGCTCACCACCCAGAGTCCCTCACCACGTATTCTCTCCTCCGCCACCCGCTCCCCGCTTGCCCTCAGATCACCACTAAATGCTAAACTATCGACCGTGTCCAGAGTTTTTGGTTCTTTGATGCTTTTGGCTTTGTGTTCCACATATGAGTGACGTCATGGTTCCTGTCTTTTTCTGTCTGACTTACTTCACTTTGCGTGATGGCCTCAGGGTCCATCCGTGTTGTCATAAATGGCCCCATTTCGTCTTTCCTTACGGCTGGGTGATATCCTATGGTGTGTATGGACCACAGCTTCTTTAGCCAGTCGTCTATCAAAGGACACTTTGGCTGTTTCCATGATTTGGCCATTCATTGTACTGTAAACAGTGCTGCGATGAACACTGGGTACATATATATCTTTGGGGACTAAGGTTTCATATGACCTGGCAACCCCACTTCTGGTTATTTACCCAGAATATTTGAAAACCTCAAATGCCCCATCTTAAACTGGACAGAAAACAACAGCGCCTCGGGTCGGCCTACTGACGCCTTGAGTTTAGCCCAGGGAGCCGAGGCTGACTGTTTGTACCGTTTGAAACGGGACAGGACCGGTGTTTTCTGCCCCATTTAAAATGGTACGTCTGGTCAGCCTGAAGATTAGGCACGTTCTTTCTGTATTTACGGAGAGGATGCCCTTACATATCATCACGGAAAAGGAGCGACCAGTCAGTTAGCAGATCCTTTGCCTACTGTAATCATTGATTCGAGATAATGACACGTCGAGGCGCCCTGGTTCTGCTTGGATTTGAGGCCCATTCTAGTGCTCACTAGCTGAGTGACCAAAGCAAGTTACTTAACCTCTCCAGGTATCACTATCTTCATTTATAATGCAGCAAAATAGTAAAATCTGTATTGCAGGGCTGTTTGAAGATTAAAGTAACAATGCGTGTCTAGAATTTAAAACAATATCTCTGAGATAGTATGTGCTATGTAAGCATTGGCTATTAATAATGCTATAATTTATTTATTCAGTCACCCATTCATTCACTGAAACTAACTTTCTATCACTTTGTTAATCAATTTATTCTATCACTTTGTTAATCAATTTATTCACTAAGCTAAGCACTATGGAAAATTCTGCAATGTGTATACAGGAAGGTCGATGTCACTGAAGAATCAATTGTCTGGTGGGAGAACTAATGCAGAAGCCGACCTGCAACACAGGATTGAAAGTGGTAGATACTTAGACAAATCTGTGTGTTCAGAGGAACAAAAATGAACAGAATAGGTACAGTTTATTACATCATAACATCAGGCACTATGCTAGGCACTCCACATAAATTATCTCATTAATCCAGCTCTTAGATTAGAGAGAGAAGATACATTTTGTGCAGTAAACAATGAGTGAGATAAATGATAAAGGCCTTAATTTGGATTTGAGTTTATAGAGAAAGGAGAAAAGCATTCCACTTAGAGAAGAATATGGACACAGTGCAGCACAAAGACTGGGACAGGGAACCCCAAGTATCTGTGTTCGGTGGCAACAGTGAACACAAGAAAAGAAACACCAACTGTGCCATCACCTAGAGGCTTAGAGAATGAGGTAAAGAAGAGACACCGCTGTATCAGTAAACTTAATTGAATTAACATAACAGAGGGTATGACAGCTTCATTGATATCTGATGTCAAGGATGTAAGGTTGTTTTACAGAGCTTTGACCACACATATTTCCTGCCCAAGTAGGTAGTAGCAGGGCAGTTAACAACTTTATCATTTGGTATAAAAGCTGTGTTTTTGCTTGGTTCTTATTAGGGGGCAATGCTACGGGAAGAGCTGATGTGTCTGCACTGTCTGTGTCCTCTGAACAGGGCATTTACAGCGAATTTAAGAATGTTTGTACAGGGACGTATCCCAGGATGGTCAAGTTAGAGACATCTGCCTTCCCAGACAAGATTAGTAAAAATGGAACTATCTCCTCCCCTTCTCCCAAGAATATGCCAGAATAAAGGCAAGGTTTTGCTTTGGGGAGGGGGAACCCATTACTGGCAGTCCTAGATGAGGTCCATTTCCCACTTCCAGGGCTTGTCTCATGGAACGCATCACATTGCACATGTACGTGCCTCCTGGCTCCCAATAATCACGCTGTCCTGTGGAGACTGGGGTGTGAGGAAGAAATAGGAACTGTTGCCCTGGCAGCTGTACCTATATATCTGTAGCCATACCTGTATCTGTATCTGCCAGGCCTGCCCAGGAAACATCCAGCCATAAATACTTCTGTTTCTTTTATTGCACGGCTGGGTACTTTCTGGACAGCCCTGGTACATCTACGATGGCTGTCACCAGTGCTGGTTCTGGAGAGGCTCTGCAAAAAGCCAGGACACCCCCAGGCCCACTGCTAGCTGCCCACTCCTACTAGGTTCAGCCTCTGATAAAGCCTCCTCTGGTACAGAGTTGGGTGAATTGCTGGGGTGGAGCCGGTGGAGCTCACCAGGCCAATCGGGTACAGATCTGGCTGTGAGAGGGTGGGCTCAACACAGGAAAGTGATGCCCACCAGTCCCAGCTCACCAGGCCAATCGGGTTCAGATCTGGCTGTGAGGCGGGGGGGTTCAACACGGGAAATACGGTGCTGCCTGCTGGCTGCGTGGGAGGAGCACCCCACACTGGGAATATGGCTACCATCCCTCCAGTCCGCCTTGGAAAGCCACACACCTCATCTTCTCGCTGTACATCTCTGGTGACCGGAGCCACGGTCCATCTGCCCAAGCTCTGTGAGCCCAGGGTGAGTGCCTGTGAGTGACTGAGTCTGTGCAGGCCCTGTAAGAGGCCTCTGGGCAGCTGTTAGTCCCACTGGGAGGGTCGGCGTCCCCTCTGTTTTTTCAGAGCAGGATGTTGTGGGGCTCCTCTATTCAGCACCAGTGCTTGGGCTAGGGAGCCTGGGCTGGGGCTGGGGTCCCTCCCTCCTCCAGGAGAGGGGTGCCTCCATGGCCGAGCCCCTCCTGATTCTCAACTGCCTCCAGAGATTTTGAGCTGCCTGTTCCTGTGTCCACCCCTCCCACCAGTCTCCACATGGCCTCTTCTTTATATCCTTATAAAACTGCTGTTAGCTGGACTTCAGATGGCTCTTCAGGTTGGCTGGTCTATGCTTTCGTTGTAAGTTTGATGGGTTCCCAGGATGACGCAAGTGTGGTGTTTAGCTACTGTGCCATCTTGGATCTCCTCTCTCTATCACTCTTTATCCAAAGTCTTCTCTGACGTCTATTCTTGGATGCTTCAGAATCCAGTACACCAACAGTTCCAACAATGAGCTCCTACCCCATTATCACTCCCATATTTTGTCTTCCTCTAGGTTTCCCAGGTTCAGCAAGTGGCGTCGCCAGCTGACCAAGCTAGAAAATGTGGCGTTGTCTTTGACACCCACCCCCACATTTGACAGCTCTTTTGATGTTAAACATCTCTCAAATTAATCCATTTCCACTCCATCTGCACACATGTATTAACCATGTTACTACGACCTCATGCCTCAGCTACTGTCATAGCCACCTCGCCGGTCCCCCTTCATCTATAGCCTCCAATACAATCTCTGCTCCACAACTTGAATACTCTTTTGCAAGGAATCACATCTGCATGAAATGTTTCATTCATTTTCTCTTATAATTAGGATATGGATCCCAATGCTCCAGCAGCCCACAGGACTCTGCACACTCGTGTACTGACTCCCCACTCTCTCCCAGGTCTCCACTTATGGTGCATTCCACTCCTCTTAACACTTCAGACACACGTTTCTGTCCCTTCTTTAGGTGTGCTTTGCTGCTTGTCCTTTCAGGACCTCTTCCCATGCCATTGTCCCCTTTCCTGGAAACCTTTCCTAACCCCTTCTGCTACTGAACACTCCCAGTGTCTTCTATTCACCCTTAGATATCAGATGAGATTGGACCTTGCTGTGCTTACAACCCAGCCCTTATCATAGTTTGTCTCTCTGTCTGGAATGATTAACTTAGGTAATATTGTCACCCTCCCAGCACCCCTGAGTTCTACCTCACTTTTAAACCGCTTGGTTCTTTGCCTCCCACAAAGAACCCAACACAAAGCCTGTGCTCAGCACATAACCACGACACAAGTAATTGGGCTGTGGTCTGTCCAAATGTGACATCCCCAAAGTCTCTTCTCCTTACATCCTTGGGTACTTAATCCTGGGCCTATTTATCCTGATCATTTTGTTGCCCCACTATTATCAATATTTATACTGTAGTCTTTATGCATTCATTTCTGGTTATGTGATTTTGCGATGTTACATTATAAGATTCTAAATTAAGGCTCTTTTTGTCTCTAAATATGGGTTATGTTTGAGTGTTCTGTAAATATGGGTTGTATATAGTTTCTATCATGAAGTAGAAATGAAATTTAAGCAAATGTGATATCATCCCCAGGAACCATGAAATAAACAGGAAGTTTTATTGAAGAAATATATGCAAATAAGTAGAAGCCATCTTCATGGGTTTGAAGGTCCTGGTGGGGAGGGGTTTGCATTGTAGCTATGGCTGTACAAGGGCTGTCTCGAAAGTACCCAGCCATGTCATATGAAAAGTAGAGGCATTTAGGGCTGGACTTTTTCCGGACAGGTTTCATATGTTTTACAACACCTAGCATAGGTGCTTGCACTGAGTGGGCAGTCAGTCATACATCATGTCTTGTTCTAAAAACTTTTGCAAGAGATTAGTGTTTGCTATACAAGCAGTACATGTCGTGTTAATTATTTCTGTCACTTTTTCAATCATCAAATGAATAAAATCAAATAAGGACCCTCGTGTAAGAGGACTACAAATAACATGTTCCTGCAGCAATACACATTTTGTTCAAGATTAATATCAATGTGAACAAATGTGTCTCTGTAAAAAAAAATAAGTCAATTTAGACTTAACATATTAACTTGGGAAGACATCAGATCAAATTGACTAGGTTCATTAGGCTTAGGGAATTAAATTTCAGAAATCTGTATTTCTCACTAATAGATTTCAAGAGTAATATTTAGCAGCTTGTCAAACATGGGCTTATTTATCATGTACACTGACATTAGAGATTAAAACAAGCAGCTGGTTTTAAATAGTTTTTTTTTTTTTTTTGCAGACGCACCTAGTGTTCATGATCTAAAATTGTAAGAGAGTGGTACACGAGGCTTTAACTATATGAGAATCTCAGACTCTCACTGAGTTATTCTGTTACCGCTCTGACTCACTGGCTGTCCTTTGACTGGATGGCTTGCTACTGGATGGTACTACTTGCACTGAAGCTAAAACTATTTATTAATATCTGTTATTCACATAAGAACACTCACTGAGTTTTTCTTTAGTTGCCTGAATTTTTTGACAAGTGCAGAATAAATAATTCTTATTGATACATTTTCCTGGAGTATCTTGGTGGATATTAAAGTAACTCTGAGTAACTATTTCAAGGAATTAAAGTAGCATGCAGCTGCAAACTATTTATGCTTAAAAATAAAGAGACACGGATGGTAAAGTTATAAAGGCTCTACTGTCGGTCATACCTGCAGAGCCCAGGGAGGTAGCGGGTTTCTGTGACAACACGGACCTTTAGGCCTGCCTCTGCGGCTGTCATTTCTTTTATAGAAAGCTGCGCTCTACACTGTGAAATGCTGAGTCTGGTGTGACTTCTCCATCTTTGTAAGAGCCAGTAGATGGCTTTTCACTAATACTGTCTCCTTTTCACTCATGGTCTCTTTCCTCCTTTGATTAGTCATTGCGTCTATCTAAGATAATGAGAGTTTACTGCCTCCTGAACAGAGGTGCCTTTTCATTTACAATGCTTGAATCGATGCATTGCAAATAGCCTAAAGACAACAATTTCAAAAACAGCGACAGATTTCATAAAGATCTGTCCAGTCAATCAGGCAATCAATTCCAGGCACATGCTTGTGAATTAAGTTCCAGGGCAGAGCCATGTTTTTGGTGAATTTATTAGAATATTCTGGACTTTGAGCCAAGCTGTGTGATATGTGGAATTTGAAAACCGAGTCATGTTTCCTCTGTGCCCCACGGTGTGAAGCATAATACACTCCCAGTCGATCTAGTGCCATATGCCATCATGCGTCACTCAGAACATCCGATAGGGTTTGTCTGAAGGATTCATCTCATTGCTGATGACTCAAAAGTCATCTCCTCTCCTTAAAGAGGGTGTCCTTGACCATCCTTGTGTTTCCCCCACACATGCACGTCACTGTCTGCCACACAGTGCTTGTTCATTTCTCTGAGTAGGGTTTGGTTAGTGACTGCAATGAATTTTTTTTGTGCGTGAGGAGTACAGTGAGGGAAATCATGCAGATGTGCCTTCACGGAGGGGGAGTCCTTCACAGAGGGCACTGGTAGCTCCCTTGTAAACCACAGTGTTTCTCGGGAGCCTGCCAACCCCGTCAAGAACAAAAATGGCCTCTCTCCCTGGTAACCCTTGTAGCCTGTTTAAGAACAGACACCTCGGTGACTTTCAGCCAAATAGCTTGCTCAAAGTATAGAAAAGCAAATGAGCCTCTATTCTCCACACTGTCTGGTTTTCATTTACCAAGAGTCTTGGCCTTTGTTAAGGGAGACCCTCCCATACAGGATCGGTGTCCCTCAGCTACGAGCGTGGCCGACTCTACGTAGCTAAGTGTCTCCAAGTTAGTCTGCGACAATTTTTCAAGGAGATCCCACCACACGTTGGATGCCTACGTCCATTCCGTGGAACTGGGCCTACCGTGGAGCTCAGGTGGTGCTCTGTGGGTGAGTCTCGTGGTCAGTGAGTGATCAATGTCTTTGGATGTTACGTCCGGAATCTGGGTCTTGGTCAAATCTGACGTTTGTGGACTTGACACAGCCATTCTAGCAGTAACCTTGGGAAGCTCAGTGTGTGCCTTTTGGCTACCAGCTCACTTTCATTAAAGGAGTCTGGTCTCTGTTCAGATGACTTTTTTTTTTTTTTTTTTTTTTTTTTTTTTTTTTTTTTTTTTTTTGTCTGTATTTGCTTTTGACTGTGAAGCTAGGAGAAAAGAAGTGGGGTTTGGTAGGAAGGCTCTTGGACTGCAGTGCAGTTCTAGGAAAGCTGGAATCATCAGTTAGAGGAGTCACGAATGGGGTAGAATGGACCAGCACTGATAGCCCTACTGCACCCAGACAGGCTGGAATTTGCCTGTGGGGAGACCAGTCAATCTTTCTCTCGTCAACCCTGGTATGGTTTTATTTGTGGTATATCTAGGAGTGGACTTGTTGGGTCATGTCATCTGTGAATAAAGGCAGTTCTGTTTCTTCCTTGCCAATTCTTTTCTTTTCTTGTCTTATCATGTTAGCTATCCTAGAAAATTCAGCATGATGCGGGAAGAAGGGATAAGAGGGAAGAGACATCCTTGACTTGTACCTGAACTTAGTGGACAAGCTTTAAGTTTCTCATGATTAAGTACAACTGTAGAATGTTAGCTGTAGAATTTTTTTTAAATAAAATGCTTGGAAAACAGTTCTCATGTGAGAAGTGGTAGCGATCTGGGCTGAAAAAGGGGATGCACGAAAGGAAGGCAACAGCGGCCATCCCACCGAGGAGAGGACATCCCTCTTATTTCCTAAGCAAAATTGTGAGGATTTTTGGGAAACCCGTAATGACTGAAGGTGCTTTATTCGGTAACTTAGCCTCTTCAAGGGCCAAGTGTTCTTCCCAATAGTTTTCAGTCAATAAGGGTAATCACAAGGGGGAAAAGACGATAGAATATCTGTAGCTTTTATAAACACTGATTTTGCTTTTGTTTGGAGAGCAGTCCTTACGTGATGGACCTCCTTTAGGTATCAATAAACTTTGGTTGTATTCTAACTGAGTAATATTTAAGTTGGGATTCTCCAGTAGCAATGAAAGTGAGCCGTAACTATATTAGAAGAAGGTTTAATAACGCTAGGGAATAAAGTCATTAATAACATACACTTTCTTAGAAAAAAGGTTAGAATAAACGAACAAATGAAGGGATTGCCATTAGGGTAAGAAAAAACATGTTCTTAGTAACTAGAGGAAGAAATGTTGGACGTAGATAGAGTAGTAGTTCTAAACGTCGCCTGCAATATTTAGTGATTAATTTTTTTCCTCAAAGGTAGAATCCAGGTAAAAGGACCAGTCCTAAACCCCAAAAGTAGTCTGGGGTGTAGAACAGGGACCGGACTAATGACACAGTAGCAGGTCGAAGAAGTAGAATTTGATGATAGGTGAGTGTTCATCATATTAAAGAAACAGGAAACATTCACTTTGGCAAACCCTATTGATGGTAGAAAGTTTAAAGTCTTTGGCGTGAAGTGCGAGGTCATTTCTAAAATGCCACCCCTCACTTTCTCTCGTCTTCCCCTTCGTTTCTCGACGCCTTGCATGTCCCAGCCACACAGACGTACTGGCCCGCTCGTGCATCTGCCATGGGGTACGAGGCTCTTCTTTTCACATCAGCCCTGGTCCCTCACCCTTATTCATTCTGGCCCGGGGAACGTCACTGAGTCTCTCCACGTGTTTATTTATAGCATAACGTGACCTTTCGTAAAGATTTCTGAGGATTGCACAAGGTAGCTCGTGTAAAGTATTTTGAGAAGAGCAGCTGGCGCGTACCTGCTCGCTGAGGGATCGTCGTGAGCTGTAAACGTTCGGTTGGCGTTTCCCATCTCAGAGCACCGTCAGCACAACACGCACCTTCGACTGCAGAAATCGGTCACCGACGGGACCAGACACGGTGTTTGCTCTCACAGCGCAGTGCCCAGTAGGGTTTCACGAATCTCTCTCTCTCTCGTCTCTTATTTGTCTGTCTCTCTGCCTGTCTATCTATCTAGCTGACTATTAATGTAGTGATCTATAATAAATATGTATATACAGTTTTATTATTAAAAGTCTAACATCCGTGTTGTTGTTTTGATGTTTCTGTAGTCATTGTTTTTTCATATTAGAGGTAGATCTTTGGCCTAATAAGTAGGAAATGTCATAACATCAATCCCTAACTTAGAGACTTATGTTTACTGTGCTCAATGAATCAATGTTCTAAAGCTTTACAACAAATCTCACCTCTTAGCATGTAAATCGTAAGGCTTTCTGCTTCTGTCTCAGCCTGTCCCCACTCAACTCAGCGTACATACCCTCTGAACAACCCAGTTTCTCTTTTCCTATGAGCTTAGGCGCTTTTTACTTACCTTTTTATAGACCCTATCGCATCATTTTCTAGTATTTACTACCTTACTTTATAACTATTTGTTCTCTCCCGTTGGCCTGAACTCCTTGGAAATGAATGTCATGCCGCGTTCACCTGCAGTCTCAGCTGCTCACACCAAGCCCGACACGTGGTAGAAACTCAACAGAAGTTTCTTAAATGAATAAGTGAAGGGAAACTGGCAAAAGCAGCATTTCAAGAGAAAAGTTTGCACTCTATTTTCAACAAGCGTCTGTGGTTCTTTATGGTTTCATTCTTTCTTTGTTCCTTAAGGTATGTTCCTACTTTTAGAAGAAGACTACCTTTCACAACAGTTTATCTCATTTTTTCATTAAAGACATTGGCTTAGGTTGTGTGAGAATTTCATCGCCCTGTATAAATGCTCGAGGGACATGGGAACAGAAAGCATGCCGGCCTAGGAAAGTGTCATGAGTCCCAGCAGGGCCATTGGTGATGGGGAGTTAACTGCTTGGTGTGTGAGCTTCAGCCAAGAAAGCAGATCACCTCCACCATGTGCTGATACCCCAGTGTGCATCTGCACTACTCCACCGTGCACAAGCATCATGGGAATGCCAGCAAATACCCCAAAAGCCGAATCCTGTCAGCCTATCAGGGAAAAATTATTACAGGAGCTAAACTTCACTCAACTCTCATTCCTTAGTCAGGGCTTAAAACACCAATAAGTCATCACGATGCATCTCAAAATTGAAATCCCAATTCCTTCATAATGGAAATACTTGCATAGAAAATATTGCCTGTTGAATGTCCACTGGTCCAGGGAGTGGCAGGCATAATTGCAGAGAATATTTTTAAAGGACATTAGATTACATTATTATAGTGTCACAAATGCCAACTATTACTTAATGTCACTTTGTCACCAAAACTTTCAGTGTATCTTTGTGTGTCCCACACATTTTTACTTGGCTTGTTTTCCAAATTTATTTGTCACTGTTAAGTGATGTCATATTTCCACTAAATGCTTTAAAATGTGTGAGAACTCTGTGTAAATCTTGGATGAACATATTTCTGTGCGTTTTCCCACCACCCACATGCAATACTAATACAGTATGAAGACAGTGGTGAGTGTACAATGAAAGCTAAAGGGAATGAATATGATGACTGTCACATGTAAGAATATAAGCCAGATATCAACTATGTAAGAAAAGGTTTAAAAAATTATTTCATGTTGATTCAACAAATGACTCCTAAAAGGTTTTCCTTCAAGTAAAGCAGTTTAATTTTTTTTTCTTTGCATAGTATTCTCAGTGGTTATAAACTTAATTAGCTTGGGGTGTTTCACGCCTATTTGTATTCATGGTAAATTTAATCTTTTCTTAGCATAACTTTTTGAAATCAAAATAGGAACTAAAAGGATGTAAGTTTGATTATGGAACAAGAACAGTAGCAAGTAATCAGAGTGATGAGATGTTAATTGGTGTCTGGGTGCTTCTATTCATAGTAACAATGGGACATAATATTTGTGTGCCTTACTGTTCAGCACTTTGCCACACCTTTTATTAGTATTGCCCTTGAAGTATTTTAACAGCATAACAGAACATGGACAGAATGAAAAGCACGATGTTTTTTTTTTCCAACAGGGAAACTGTGCTTATTTTGCCAAAACTTTCTTGTCTTAAATTTTGAAGTTCAAAATGAGAGAGATTTAAGGATTTTAAATTCTCAAAAACCCTGGTTTGGGGCATATTTGCATTTAGAGATTGGCTAATTTTCTGAACAAGAAGCATATACATCAAAGTGCACATAAATTTCCTTATTATAGAAATAAGCGTGACTACAGTTAGCATGGAGCGGCGTCTTAGGCTGACGGAAGTTATGTCTAAGCCTCTAGAGGAGTTTTGTAAGGGTTTACTGGAGCCAAATTCTTGAGGACGTGCCCAGATGCAAGAGCTCAATGGACTGAGAAAAATGTTCCCGGGAATGAGAGTTTTCTAGTTCCTTTGATGCTTTAAAACCAAAGGAGAAGATGTAAGGAGATGAAGTCTGTCGGTGGTGGATGATGAAGGGGGCGGGAGAAAGCAAAGCAGGGAAGTCTCTGGGATGGGATGAAACGCAAAGCGGAGAGACACACGCTTACATGGGTGGGTACAGGATCGTTAATAATGACCATGACAGCACCCAGAGACGGTATTCAGGGGACAAGATAAGGATGAGGGGCCTTGTGCTGTGGTGATTGTGTGCTCTTGTGCCAATGGTTTTGGCTTCAAGGGGTCCAGAAAAGAAATTACTTGGACCCTTCAAACGTACGTTATTCAAGATGCGCAAGCAGAGTGGACATGGGCTCCCTGAACGTAAAGCCTGACCTTTGCGGTGGGAGCGCTAGGCCTGGGGCATGACTGCACGTGATGGTGTGCCCCGTCAAGGATTTATGATCAGACCGTCCTGTGTGGTCACTGTGCTTGTAAGCCTGCCCTGTACCCCTCCTGAACTGGCCAGATTTATTGCATGGAACCTCTTTCATTCACCCTTAAAGATGTTGAGAGGGAACCCTGATTTGTTGCTTTGTGTGCCAGCCAAGTGAGTAGATACGTTTAGCTGTATCAGTTCATCCAAAAACGACACCGAGTGGGCCATTATGTAATGACTCCCATCTTTCAATAGCAGATTTAAGACAGTTTCACGGAAAGGGGGATGCGAACATTTGCAGTCACAATTCTTCAACTTACCTGCCTGTTTAATTTCCGTTCCCGGGTAATAATCAATCTTTAAACATTTTAAATAACTTTTAGAAAGCTGCCTTCGATCTGTTAAGAGGATGGAGAAAATCGATTGGAAATAAACAAGCTTAGCTAAATTCAGTAAAAGGTCCTGCTTATTTTGTCCAAGTATTAATTGCAGTTATAATTTGGGTCCCTCTGCTCATCTATTTATTTATAACAAACCAGCTGATACTGCTAACCTTAGATTTTAGGCAGCGCGATTGCATTGGTGATGATGCTCTAACGGGAGCTGTGATGTACAGAACACGTTCTGTGTTGCAGGCACTCGGACGCGCCCTGTACGTATACGGTCACTTTTCTCCTCTCCCACACTCCCGAGAGGCAGTTCTTATTCCCAATTTACAAGTGAAAAACCTCAAGCTTAAAAATGAGTCAGTTGTCCACAATCTTATAGTTAATCTGTGTGAGAAATGGGATTGGCCTAAAGGCCTACGGTATGTGGACAAAACTTACACTCTTTCTGAAAATAATGTTCAAGCAGAAGTTACGCTCAGTTTCTGCACACAAAGGTAAATGTCAGAAAATGTGGGCACGAACGAAGGAAGAAAACGGCGCTTTCCTCTATCTACGTGCACACGAACACGTTTCTACTAAAGCGGATCGTGCGATGCCGCTCATCGGTGCTTTGTCTTATTCCCACCTAAGAATTATTTAGATCATGTTTAATTGAAAGTGCATATAAATGACTTTGTTCTTTCTCTTGGCAACCTGATAAAGTATTGCATCGATTTATCATGATTTACGAAACTAGTACCCAGTTCCTTGACACTTAGGTTTCTTTTACATCCATTTCTACAAATAATAGTGTGCGCACATGCACGCACACATGCACGCACACATGCCCACACGCACGAGCTGATTTGACAAGGAGTCCTTGTCACATACCTATCCAAAATTTTTACAGGTGGAAAAGCTGGGTCAAGGACTCTATATGCATTTAAATTCTTCATTAAACCCTTCCAAATTTCCCTCCAAAATGATTAAACAAATCAACATGCTCCCCAAAAGTTATTAAAAAAACACTAGTCTTTCACAATTTTTGCAATATTGTCTCTCTTTAGTCTCGTCATGATAAGTGAAGAATAATTGTTTGAAATCTGGTATTTTAAATTACTAATGATTTTCTAATGTCACTATTGTTTTAGTTCCTCCACTTCCTTTTTGTATTTTTTTGGTGCCTTATTATTAATATTTATAACTTTGAATTTGGTTTGAAAATGTTATTTCTATTTGAACATTAGCCCTTTTCTTTTCATGCGTGTTGCCAGCATTTAAGAAAATTTCTCTCTTTGGAGGTATTTTTTTTAATCTATGTAGAAATTTTAGGTAGTCAAACTTGATATTTTCTTCTACAGTCTCTGTATTCTGTAATAAACTTAGAATGGCCTTATCCAGTCTTACAATTATAATTAAGATTTATCCATCTTTCCTTCTGTTACTTTTATGGGTTTTTCTTTGTTTGTTTTTACTTAAAAGCATTTCTCCATGTGGATTTTAGTAAGCTGCAAGCAGTGGTAGAGTTCCTTGGTTTTATTTTTTTTTAAAGGCTAGTCAGTTGCCCCCAACACGGTAGATTCAGTAGTTCATCTAGTCACATTGATTTAAAATGTCACTTTGACCATTTTCAATTGCCCTGTATGAACTTTGAATTATTTCTATCCTGTAGCAGTGGTTCCCAACCTTTTCCCACGTGTGTACCCCTTTTAAACCCATTTCTATAGATTGTACCCCTTGTTTTTAAATACTGACACTT
The DNA here is from genome assembly GCA_004026885.1 of Lyroderma lyra. Taxonomy (NCBI): domain Eukaryota; kingdom Metazoa; phylum Chordata; class Mammalia; order Chiroptera; family Megadermatidae; genus Lyroderma; species Lyroderma lyra. The sequence goes on along the minus strand of PVJL010012400.1, from coordinate 10,889 downwards.
AGTTCAGCACCATCTTCATGTAAAATAGTGGACATAAGGTCGTAAGTTAGGAAAGATAAATTACTGCACTAAAAGTACAAACCACAGATTCAATTTTACAATATTCATAACAGTTAAATGTTGATCACAAAGATCAAGTATTTAAACATTGAATTGAAAACTACTTGAAAAGAATCACGATGAAAGGCAATGCATTTTGTTTTACTCAGTTTGGGTACAGGTGTATTTATGTGTTTGGAGAAGTTCTACAAACATCACAAATGGATGCTTCTGGAACTGTGTGTGATGATTGGCAGAAGAGCGGTTTGCCGGGCGGGTTCCTAGCCACGCCCTCACCCATCACCATTCGCTCGTGGGATCTGATTGTGAAGTGTCTCCATGAACAGTGATTCAAACTTAATGTTTATTGTTCCATAACTAAGGTTTTGCATTTTTAAATTTTATTTATTTATTTATTTATTTTTTACATTACTGATTATTTTTCGTGTACCTCTGAAGGGCTCAGCACTATCATAACACGGGGTGTGTGTACCGCTGCTTGGGAACCAATGGGGGAATGGGAAAGAAGGTCCCTCCTGCCAGTGTTCTCCCCACTCCTGTAGGGAAGGGGATCTCAGACAACCTGAATTTATGGTAATATTTTTTTAAAAACATTGAAATTAATGGGCTTTGTTATCACCCTTTACGTTGAGATCTTTTCCAAATTGGCAGCATGAGAGGCTTGATTTTGATGTCCGTTAGGGTGAGGCTGTGCATGCTCCACCATGCAGTTTGTAGAATCGGTACATGTCTGTCCAGGCAAACAGCCAGTTTAACGCTCCACACTCAAATGCAAAGATAAAGATGAGCCTCTCGATACTTGTAAAAATGATCTGTGCATTAATTTGGGGACTAAAGTGTGAAAATGCTTTTATTAGATAAAACATCGATTGAGAGTATGAGATTTTGGTGTTTCCCCAAGGAAGTTAAGCATTTGAGAAGCTCTGACTTGCATTAATGCTCCTTTCTCAACGAAGCAGCAGAATGACCTCCAGCTGAAAGTCTATAAAGGAAAGGCCGTCCTCTGTTGTACCTGCTGACGGGCCTCGTGCCAGCCCTCCAGGCTCTGCCTCGGTCCCTCTGGTCACACAGGACAAGGGAAACACGAGGCTGGGTTCCTAAAGATGCAGCTGCAGTGAGAGGAGGGGAGGTAAACCTCTCCTCAGGCAAATCTCTCTTGGCCCTGTGCCGAGCTCTCCCGTAGGTTTGTCTCTCTGTGCCTTCTGTAGCCATCCGGGTGGTGATGCTAGTGTCTGAGCCTTTGGGAAAAGGACCAAGTGTCCCAGAAACTTCATCAGGCCCAAGACCCACAGCCCACCCAGTGAAAGGCGTCCTTGTCACATACCGGTTGCCCACTTGCCAGGACCCCGCAGAGGATAGGAGGCCAAAAATCACACGCAGTGCACCGTGGGATGTCCTTTTGTGCAGCCCCCTCCGAGCAGTGGGAGGCAGCAGGGGCCGATGGAGGGCTTGGGGCTGCAGGAGAGCCAACCATCTGTGTCCATCTCATGCAGTCCCCCTTTTCCTAGTACGACCTAGCTTTTTTCTGAGGAGCCACCTCCCCCCAGATCAGCCTTTGTGTGTTGGGTGAACTTCGCTTCCTTTCCGACAGTAGGCACCAGCGTGTGGTTTAGGCCGAGCCAATGAAAAACAGCCCCTTCCCCCCCTTAACAGGTGATTCAGAGGTGAGCAGGTGACCCCTGTGCACCCAGGAAAGACTTGGAGCTTTTCGCACGACGATTGGAAAAGAGACCCAGACCGTGAGCCTGCGGGATGTGAGGGAGGCGTGAGCTGGAACCGACCACGAGCCGTTTAGTGGAGCCCGTGTATGCAGCCGACTCAGGAAAGAAATGAACCAAGAAATTAAGACAAACCAGATGCTGGAAGTTTAATTGCATCCTGAGTTCAACCCATGTAGCCACTAGAGTTGAACTTCTCTAATGCATAAACACATTCTTTTTTAAATTCCCAATTTGAACAGTAATTTATAGGCCTTTAAACGAATCCTGACTCATACGGGAGGTACAACGTTATGGACAAATACATTGCCATTTCAACATGACAAAAAGGTGCGTTTTTCTCTTTTTGCCAGCCCGGGACTGTCACACGTCAGGGGTACTTTAAGCTATTTCTCAGCCCATGCCCTTTCATGACGGATTCCGTGTGTCCTGGGACCAGAACATTGACATCAGTTTTATGGCTTTTTTAGAGTGCAACAGGCTAAAATTACAGCTACTGCCTTCAAGGCATTAGTAGATTGGATGAACAAAATGTTTATATTTTCATGCAAATGCTGCAAGTACTAATTCTTGCTGTAAAAATGCTCAATCCCTGCTAATCCCTGTTAATCAGCCCTGGAAGTGGCCGGTCCCTTCTTAATACAGCCTCACTCTCACCCGGATCTGGGAAGATTCAAGAGAGCGAAGCTTCAGAGCCAAGGATGAAAACAGGGAAGAGATGCTAGGAGAACTCTATCAGTATTCAGTGTTGGTACAATAGCATTAAACTCCATCAGCATTTACATTAAATGTACGTGGACTAACCCCTTTAATTTGAAAACAAAGATTTTAATACTGTATTAAAAGTTCCTAGTTATCTGCTAATTACAAGGATGATTTTAAAACGTTAAGACCCTACGTTGCTTTGAAGTAAAATGATGGAAAAAAATATATATCTCTGAAACACTAACTGAAAGAATACTGCTGTGGTTATATAAATATCAAACCAAATAATTTTAAGGCACGAAGCATTAGAAAAGATAAAGACGTTTCATGATTAGAAAGTCAAGTCAACGGGAAGATTACGCGATCCTACGGCTGAATCAGCCTAATAACATACGTTGGAAATACGTAGAAACAGTTGACTATAATCAAAGAAGTGTGGGTGAAAACGACATCACGGTCGGAAACATATGGTTTTTAAATGATAGCTTTATAAAAATATAATTGGCATGATAAAGTACATATATTTAACTGGTACAATTAGATAAATGTTGACATATAGATACCTACAGTCACGAAACCATCAGCACGAAGAAGAGAATGAACATATTGAGCAAACCCCTCAAAGTCTTCCCTTCCCCCACAATGACCTCTCCTCCTCCCCCCTCTCCCCTCTTCCCCTCACCCCCAGGTGAACACTGGACAACCTGCTCCCCATTATTAAGGGTTTGTGTTCATTTTCTAGGGTGTCATAGGAACGGGGCACACACGATGCATTCTTTCCTTGTCTGACTTCTTTTACTTAGCACACTCACTCCGAGATTCACTGTGTTGTGTGTTCTCTCCATTTCTCTGTTCAGTTTATTTTGATTGTGGAGCATTGTTCTAGTGTGCTGCTACACCAGAATGTACAGAGGGTACCAAGAAAATGTGCACGCGTTTGAAGAAAAACTGTATTACAATTGTAATACTCAACATGTACTGACAACAAAAGATGAACACGAGTCACATTTGACTTCTGCCATGACAAGAGGTGCTCACAGTGGTCACCACCAGCGCCCAGACACTTCTGATGACGGTGAGCTACGGCTTGCGCAACGGTGACCAAAGTGCCCACGTGTGTCACTGCGTGTGTCATTTCAGTTTCTTCCCAAAGTCCCGCCCGTGTAGCCGGTTTTCTAGGGGACACCACGTCCTTTAAGGTCCCCCACAGGGAGACGTCAGGGGGTGTGAAGTCAGGAGAACGTGGGGGAAACTCAGACAACGTTCTCGAATTTCAAACACCCCTTCAACATGGTCTCGTGCTCCTCCAACGACAGCCGTCTTCTGCCATTTTCAGTGACCGTCCTGCCTGTCGCATGGTGACACTAGCATTCACTTGATTAACGCCATCTTTTGAGCGAAGTCATACTACACATTGCTCCCGTAATTCAGTTCATCTTCCAAAAGCAATAATACTTAGATGACATCTTTTAAAATGTGTGTACATTTTTTTGGCACCCTGGTATTTATCTAGTTACTGTTGGGGGACATTTGAGTTGTTTGCACTTTTCAGCTGTTTCAAATAAGACTGCTTTGAACATTTATGCACAAGCTTTCATTTTTATTGTTTTATTTTATTGCAGTAGCTAGGAACGGGACATCTGGGTACATAGATAATGCGTTTTTCACTTTTTAAGAAACTACCGAATTGATTTTCAGTGTGATTGTATCATTTTACATTCCAACCACTATTGCCTGATGGTTCTGTGCTGAATATCCACATCAACACTGGGTGTGGTTGGTGTTTCTAATTCTAGCTGCGCTGGTGGTTGTGTGGTAGCATCTGATTATAGTTTGAATTACATTGCCCTAATGATTAGTGATCGGAAGTACCTCCCCTGTGCGTATTTTCACTCAGTCCGTCACCTCTTCTGAAGTGTCTGTTCGCGTCTATTGCCCTTTCAAACGTTGACATGTTTGTCTAGTTTTGGTATCAGTAATGCTGACCTCATATCATGAATTAGAAAGTGTTCAGTTTTCCTCAATTTTCTGGAAATGCATGGACAATTTTGGGTATTTCTTGCTTAAATGTCAGATTTAGCAGGAAAGCCACCAGAATCTACAGTTTTCTTCGTGAAAATGTTTCTATTTAAACTATAAATTCAAATTAGTTAGTAGATGTAGTTCACTTGCTATTATGTATCGGTTTAGTGAGCGCTAGTAATTTGTCACCCAGGGAATTTCAGCGTGTCATCTCTGCTATCAGATTTACTGGCCTCGTCGTTTCCTAACGTTTCCGTGTTGCAGCATCTGTAGTAATGCCACCGTCTCATTCACAGTATTGGTAATTGGCATCCTATGTTGTCCTCCCAATTCGTTGGGCTAGAAATGTATCAATTTTATTGATATTCTCAAAATAAATCAGCTTTTAATTTTACTAAATTTCCTCTATTGATTTTATTTTTGTTTTATTTTATGCTCTTAATGTTGTTCCTTCTTGCTTACTTTGGGCTTTCTTTCCTCTTCTCTTTCTGGTACTTAAAGGTCGATTCATGGGGCCACTGGTTTGACACTCTTTTCCTCTGTAGTGTGGATGTTTAATTTTGCCGATTTTCTTCTAAATACCACTTGATCCCTGGGATGGACTCCACTTGATGAATGTAGAATCTATTTTAAATTGCTGGATATGTTTTGTAAGTGTTTCCTTTTTCCTTTATTCTTTTTTTTTTAAAGGTGTTTTGCATCTGTGTTCGTAAAAGATGGCGTCTTCCGTTTTGGTATCACGTTACCGTTAGCGTCCTAACGTGAGCTGTGCACGACTCCCTCTCTGATCTTTGGGGGACTGTCCCTGCCGTAAACTTCGGGCGCAGCTACAAAGCAGGTGTCAGGGCGTGCGGTTACGTGGGGCCCTGCGCACTCAGTTTCGTTAACCGACGCGGGGCTGGTGGGCTTGTGTGTCTCCCCCGGAGTAGGCCCTGCTGGACTGTCTGTCACAGAACGTATTCGCCCACGGCCCTGCGCCGTCTCACGCCGTCCTGTCACATCTCTGGGGCCTGGAGACCCCACTGCTTTCACGCCCGAAAACACTCGTTTTGTCTTTTCTCTTCCTTGGTCGGTCTGGCCAGAGATTTATCCATGTTACCAGTCGCCCACTTGGAACGTCCCTGAGCTCTCTCCTGTTGCCTGTTTCATTGGGGTCTGCTGGGGTCTCTACTGTTTGTGTCCCTTTTCCTCCTGATGGGGCGCAGCGGGCCCCCCTCGCTCTGTTATCTTCAGGAGGAAGCCCGCCCATGGACCGGGGACCTCTTTGGTTTCCCGATAGAAACACTGTTCTCCAACCTGCCCTTTGGGGCGGCACCCGTGTGACCGGGGAGGGCACCCACGCAGAGCAGGACGCGGGCTCAGCGTGTCCCCTGCCCCCTCCACAGCCGCGGGCAGCGGCTAGACTGGCCCTCAGCAGCCGTGTACCTGCCCTGGGCCTGCTGGCGGCTGTTTCTCTCCCTGCTCGGGGCGGAGTTGCAGGCTTGCCCCCTGAGGGACACACGCTGCGATGTCTGCACCCAGGAGCCCAGGGTCGGAGTTGGGAGTGGGGACGGGCTCCGCTGTCATCTGGGGCTCCCGGGGATTCTAGAGCGTCACGCTACTCCAGCCCTTAGGGGTCCGTGGTGGCGCTTGTTCGTCCCACTCCCAGACGGCGGTGTGACCAAAGTTACTGCTGGGCTGTCACAAAAGAGAAAAAGCAGCGATGCAAGCTTCGCGGAGGTGCAGGCCGGGAAGCGAGACTCAGGGAGCTACCCCAACTGTGACCCATGGCGGCCCAGGGGCGGCTGTGTCTCAGAGTGACAAGTTCCCACCCAAGTTCTCAGTTAGGTCCGCTTCATGTAAACGAGGCGTCCAGACCGCCCAGTTCTAATAGGTTGGTACGTATGCAAAGGAAGATGCAGATGGTATGGTTCTGACTGGACAGGGCCGGGCTCAGTCCCTTGGTGGGAAGACGGGACCGGGGATCCTCTGCAGGGCTGACTCGGGTGGCGCAAGCTGGCGGGGGGGCCTCGTGCCGGAAGCCAGGGGGTCAGCCCGAGGTTCTCCCTGGGGCACAGAGTAAGTGAGGAGCCCCTGTCTGCAGAGGGACCCTGGACTCATCACGTGTAGACTCTGGGTCCTCGGCGGACCGTGAGGAGGCCACCGCAGCAGATCGGGTCCTTCTCGGGGTTCTCTGCGTCTGCCCGCAGTTCTCTGTGAGGGTCAGGACGATGTGTACCTGCACCACCTGTGTCTCAGAGGAGTTTATAACCCTTTGAGGTTTAGTTCATCCGGGTGCTGTCGACCTCAGTTCTCTCAGTGGCTAAAGGAAGGTTACCATTTCTCTCACTGGGTTGGAGTAAGTGTCTCTTATGGGTTTCTTCATCGAATGATCTATTTGATGCATATATTAGAAAAGAATAAAGGCTGAAAATCAATTTCTAAGTACCGCAAGAAATCAGGAGAAAAACAGATTTAACCTGGACGAAATAGTAACACAGGAAGAACTAATCATAGGGAAATACACGTGCCCTTGAGATAACCTGCAACTCCAAAGTAGCATTGTTGAAATCACTATTCAAATGTATCAGTCTCTTCCAGAGATAAAGAAAGAAATTAAAATGTACCAGTATCAGAAATGAAAAAGAAAACAGTCGTACACTTTCTGCAAGAATTAAGATAATAAAGCTGATATTATGAAAAAACACTTGCTAGTGAATTTGACAATATAAGTGGACAATTTCCTTTAAAAGTCAAGTCACCAAAACCAATACAGGAGGAAATAGAAAATATGAATAGTCTTATATACAGCAAAGATATTGGATCCATAATTAAATCCTTCATGTACGTATATACCTCACCCTGCATGAAAAATAATTCTAGATGGGTTACCTTTGAATTTGTGAAACTTTTATACAAGAAATAATATTAAAGAGAATAGAAAAATAGAAAAATTTCTACCTTCGTTTATGCATAATCTTGATAACAAAACCTGGACGGAAAATTTTAAAAGATCTATAAATCGGTGACTCTCATAAACAAGGGTGTAGATTCAAAGCAAAATATCAAGTTAAACAAGCAGTGTTTAAAAAGATGAGACCTTAGGAACAAGTTGGGGTTATTCCAGTAAATTTGAGGTTGCTTTAACATTTAAAAATTAGCCAATTTAATATTCCTCAGTAACACAATAAGGGGAAAAATGTAACTTTTTAGATAGATGCAGAAATAGCATTTGGTAATTTATAAAACCCTTCTGATAAAATTCTAAGTAGGGATCAGCTTCAGATTGTTTCAAAGATAGCTACTAAATATAGTGTATAGCGCACTGATTGGTTATAAATATGTAAAATTTTCATTCAGAGACTGAGACTAAGGCAAGGAGACCCACACCGACTGTTTATTCATCATTGTTATGACGTCATAGCTATGACAATGAAGCAAGAAGACACTGCTGTGACCTGGGTGGGGACAGCTGAACTGGAGGGGAGGTGACGGGGAAGTAAGAAAAGCACACAGACCCACCCGCGGACCTAACAGGCAGTTGAGCTGGGGCCGGGGGCTCCCTGGGCTCTGACGGAGACACAGAGACCCTTCAGGTCCGCAGCGGGTTCATTTTGTACCCCGAGAACAGCAGGGGGTGCCCCTTCTCAATTGTGAAACAATGTGGCCGCTCCCCCGCTTGCGTCCTGAGTCAACAAGTTTTGATTCCTCTGCCCCACAGGCCATGTTTGCTCCCCTCCTCCCGCTCAGCCGGCCGGAAACCTCACCCTGAGTCGTGTCCTTGTGCACCAAGTTCAGGGCAACCCTGCAAGAGCCTTGGACTTTGGATTCCAAGTGCACAGGCAGCCTTGTTGAACCCGTTTTCTCAGAAGACCTGGCCTCTGGCTCACACGCTGCCCACAAGATATAAAGCTTAGAATAGAAGAAATAAAACCACATCGTTATTCGCATACGGCGTGATGTGTAGAGGAGAAAAATTCTTCAAGGTATAGACAAACTATTAGACAGCGAATTTAGCAAGAAAAGAAATCAATGCAAAACCAAACGAGAATGTAGAATTAAACAAAATATATGGGTACTTCCAGTAGCATCCATGCAACAAACATGAGAATAAACCTACGTCAGCACATAAACGGTGCGCTCCATTGTCTAAATAATTGAGAAAACACCTCCGTCCTGGCGTGGGCGTCGCTGGGCACTTCACGATCAGCACAGTGACGTGCGGTGGCCCCGGTGAGGACGCTGGCTTCGCCACTTGATTTCTGCCCTGCACGTACTTTGCCATTCCGACGTGACGGACAGAGGGTGCATTTACAGACGTCTCGGGGCATTCCTACGGTCTGGGCGTTTGGGGAGCCGGTTTCTGTCCCTACTGCTTTTGGGAGTTCTTCTTTTCTTTTTAAGGATCACGTGTGAACATCAGCAAAGTCACGTAATTTTTTCTTCCGTTCAAGTGTTTTTGAGTTTTCTCTTCCTGAAGAATGTGAGTCTGGCTTTACACATCTCCCTGACTTCTTTGTCAATGAAGTAGGAGACGGGGTAGACCAGGTGACGAAGTGTCCTGTCTTCCCTTTCATTGGAGGCCCGTCTCCTCCACCGGGAAGCTATTACCGGACAGTGGTCGTGGGTCCGCCCGTCCATTACTCCCGCGTGCCGCTTTTGAGTTCCACAGCATTTCAAACTCAAGGAAGGTGTGGGGATCGCAGAGTCCCGCCATGGGAGGTTCTTCCCTTCACCGTGACTGATGTAGGTGGCAGGAAGGGAGAAAGGCTCATGTGCACGCCAGAACTTTGCGGTCACTCTGTGTGCCCTGCAGGGTGGGAGTCACAAGCACGCCCTCAGATGCCTGCTCTCTTTATATATGCATCATTTTTTAAAAATGAAAAGTTCCATAGGTCTAGAGAAGAGATTACTGGGTGTGCCCGGGTCTGCCGGTGTACGCCTGCCGAGATGTGTCCCTGCCGCGGTGTGTCCCTGCCGCGTCCCCAGGGGGAAGGCTGCTGTGGCCAAAGCACATGCTCTTATTAAATACGTATCATAGGGTACGCCTGCGGGTATGGTTAAGCTCCTACCGCCACAGAGTTGTGCATAAACAACACAGCTAAGGTAACGCTTCCACAGGAGTCTTAGCATGAATGGTTGCTTAATGTGACATTAACCTAAGAGGCAGTTGTTGAGGTATTTATTTTGGCCCAGACACATACTTGTACCTTATGTATATATGCACAGTTTTAAGTATCTGTAAAATCGTAACAAACAATAAGAGAACATATGGTTTTACGTGGTCGGTTGCCTTGGCCAAACCTTGGTTTCCCCGTTGAAAGCAATGTGACTGGCCCTCTCCGAGCCTGTGGCCACTTCGTCGGAATGTCTTGAGTCCGAGACAGAGGCTCAGTTTTGTTTGAAGGGAAATCTAACTGGTTATGGGCTGCCCGTGTGACAGGCTCGCACGGTACATGGCAAACTGTGTTGACTTGAACCTGCTTTCAGTGAGATTGTCTGTTTACGGTGGTTTGTAATCAGTCGTTGCCCCTCATGTGGGCAAATGAAAGCCGTGGCATTAAATTTAAGTTTTAAAATGAAGCCTCAGTGTAACACAGAGCATGACATTGACTTTCTGCAGCAGATGTTTCTGATTCTAGATGCGAGTCAGTATATTCTAATGGACCTGCAAATGCTCTGGGAAGCTGTAATGCCAGCCTTGTGTCAATGGTGGTGTCCATCCGCACATATTTTCATGTCTGGGAAGCACCGGAGCCATAGAAAGTCAAAATTCCCAGTAGATTAATGTGAGTTAACGTTAACCTGCGTGTTCTGAGACTTGCTGACAAGGCTAATATTCAAGCCAGTTCCTTTTAAAAATTATCATCTGGAATTACGGAGTTCAGACGAGGTCTCCTTAGGTGACGGGATTTCTTCCTGAGAGTGAAGCGGTTTTATCCGTTGTCATCACACAGCCCGCCAGCCGCAGGCAGGCGAAGCCGGCCCCGCCGCTCCCAGCCCCACCGCTCCGCCGGGCCGCAGGCTTGCAGAGCCCCGCGTGCGTCTGGGTTCGGGGTCGGGTGCGCAGGCCTGCGGCTCCATCCCCAACACTCGGAGGGACAGAGCTGCCCGCCCGCTAAGCCGCCGCCCGGCGCCCAGGCCAGCGAGCGTTCTCCTTCTGGACTCGGCCGAGCTCCTGGGACGGGGTCCCGGGGGGGAGGGGGCTCCCTGCACCAGAGGCCACACGTCCACGAGCCTTACAGCCCCAGTCCCTTCGGATTCTAGGAGCAAAACGCCCGCGTGCACCCCGCGGCTCCTTTCTTGCAGACTGGGGGTGCGATTTAAGCCGGCGACAGTAGAGGGCGCGCTCGGCCCACTTTCCAGGAGCCGCGCCCCCTGACCCCTGCCCCGCGCCCCCTGCCC
>PVJL010012399.1:0-37459 GCA_004026885.1 Lyroderma lyra | reverse complement strand
ACATTGTTAAAATGGCCATTCTGCCCAAAGCAATCAACAGACTTAATGCAATACCCATCAAAATCTCACAATCATACTTTCATGAAATAGATAAAAGAATTATTAGATTTATATGGAACCATAAAAGACCTCAAATTGCCAAGGCAATACTACATAAAAAGAATAAGGCTGGTGGCATTACATTCCCTGACTTCAATTTATATTACAAAGCATCAATAATCAAAACAGCTTGGTATCGGCAGAAAAACAGAAACATAGACCAATGGAATAGAACTGAAAACCCAGAAATAAACCCACAAATTTATGGACAAATAATTTTTGATAAAGGAGCAAAAAACATACAATGGGGGAAAAACAGCCTCTTTAGTAGGTGGTGCTGGGAAAACTGGAAAAACATATGCAAAAGAATGAACCTGAGCTATGAACTCTCTCCATATACAAAAATTAACTCAAAATGGATTAAAGACCTTCATATCAGACCTGCAACAATAAACTGTATAGAAGAAAACATCGACACTAAACTTATAGACCTAGGGCTCAAGGAAGACTTCATGCACCTTACCTCAAAGGCAAGGGAAGTAAAAGCAAAAATAAATGAATGGGACTATATCAAACTAAAAAGCTTCTGCACAGCAAAAGAAACCATCAACAAGGCAAAGAGATAACCAACTGAATGGGAAAAAATATTTGCAAATAACACATCAGATAAGGGTCTAATATCTAAAATATATAAAGAACTAATAAGACTTAACAACGAAAAAACAAACAACCCAATTAAAAAGTGAGCAGAAGAACTAAACAGACACTTCTTCCACGAAGAAATACAAATGTCCAGCAGACATATGAAAAAATGCTCAACCTCATTAGCTATCAGGGAAATGCAAATCAAAACCACAATGAGATACCACCTCACACCTGTGAGAATGGCTATTATCAACATGACAAGGAATAACAAGTGCTGGAGAGGATGTGGAGAAAAAGGAACTCTGGTACATTGCTGGTGGGAGTGCAAACTGGTACAACCACTATGGAAGACAGTGTGGAGGTTCCTCAGAAAATTAGGAATGGAGTTACCATACTATCCAGCAATCCCCCTTCTGGGGATCTACCCAAAAAACTTGAAAACCTTTGTCCGCAAAGACTTATGTACCCCAATGTTCACTGTAGCGCTGTTCACAGTGGCCAAAACATGGAAACAAGCAAAGTGCCCTGCAACAGATGACTGGATAAAGAAGCTGTGGTACATGTACACAATGGAATATTACTCAGCCAAAAGAAAAGATGAAATATTGCCATTTGCAACAATATGGATGGGCCTTAGTGAAATAAGCCAGACAGGAAAAAATAAAGAACTGCATGACATCACTTATATGCAGAACAGAAAAACTGTAAGCAACAAAGAAAAAAGAAATGAACAAACAAACAAATAACCCATGGGCACAATCAATAGTTTAATGTTATTTGGGAACAACTGGGATAGGGAAAGGAGAAAGGGGAGGGAGTGGGAGAGGAGGGAGGGGAAGCTAGATATAGGGTAATGGAAAGAGAAGTCACAATAGGTTGTGAAATTATTATACAACAAGTTGACATGCACTGTGGAATTGTATGCCTGAAACCTATGTAAATCTTGCTAACAGATGTCATCCCAAAAAGTCTACCAATAAAAATGAATTTTAAAAAAATTAAAAATAAAAAAATAAAAATTCCATAATCAGAAAAGAATAAATCCCCAATGGTGGAACAATCACCAGGACTCAAGTTCTTTCATTCTCCTACTTTGGTATATTGGTATAGCCTCCCCTGATGTTCCAAAGGCAGCAACTCTAAACATCACAGGTGACTAACATTTATGAAGAAGAAGAACATTTCACACTGTGCATTTGTTTGTTTGTTTGTTTGTTGTTCTCTTTTTAAGATAAAAAAAACCTTTCCCAGAAGTTCCCTAGCAGATTGACCCTTGAGTTCCATTACCCAGAATTGGGTTACCTGCCCATACTCAAGTCAAATAGTAAGGGAGACAAGATCACATGACTAAATATAGATTATGATGATTGATAGATAGGTGATAGCTATCAATACATATATGCATATATATAAAGATAATAAGCACAATTTTTTAGCTTCTATCACCATAAGATGTAATCATAGAAAAGCTCTTTCTAACCAAAGTATCAGGAAAGGCCTTCTCCAGAGAAGTTACTGTTGTCATCTACCATGAGAAGTCAATGTTATTTCCTTATTTTGAGATAAGAAGCTATTAAAAATTATAGTGAAAGTTTGAGTTCTGATCTGACAGTTAAGACTAGCTTGAGAATCATAACAGAGAAACTATTACATTAATATTATGTCTATGAAACTTCAGTCAAGATGGCAGAGTAAGTAAACACTGTACTTATCTACTCTCAGGATCACATCAATTACAACTAAACTACAAGGAAACCATCATTGAGAATTACTTGAAGTCTGAACCAAAGTCCTAAAACTATGGACATACAGAAGGAGCCACTTCAAGACTGGTAGAAGAGTTAGAGATACAAATTTGGCTGGACCTACATCCACATATGACCATTAAAAATCAGGAGGGATATCATGGCTGTGGTGGTCCCCACTGGAGGAGGGAAAAGTCCTAGCCCCACACCAGGCTCCCTAGCCCAGCATTTCACTGCTGGGGAGAGAAATCCCAACTTCTGGCTGTGAAAACCAGCAGAGATTATGGCTGAGGCTGGAAGGCAACTGCAGTCCCAGGTGCTCCTCTTAAGGCACTCCTGCATAGACTTACTCACTGATAGACTCATTAACTCTGAGCTCTAGCAATGAAACAGCAGCTCAGAATGTGCCAGGGACTTACAGGGAAGAGCTAAATGGTCTGGCTTCATAAGAGCTGAAGGTACAGCTTTCACCTAGAGGTAGGAACTGGCAAAGCCACTGTTTATTTGTTGAGCTCTCCTTCTCCTTGCATGCAGATGCAGGCAGATACCATATACCAGTATACCAAAAAATTTATACACAATTTAAAAGATGTTATCTATGTATTACTTTTCAAAGTTGAATTGAATTATGGTAGTGATGTGTAGTACGACATTCATTCTAAGATAACATTAACCAAATTAATGCTAGCATCACCATGCAACAGGTGGAACAGTCAAAGAAAATGCCAGAAGTATGGTTGTCATTTAAGGAGCGCAAGACCATTTTGAAGTGATATTTGAAATTTGAGAATGTTGTTTAGTTTCCCCCACATTCTCCTGACTTAACTCCCTTTGACTTCTACCTATTGAGGACTTTAAAGAATGTGGTGTACCATAAAAAATTGGCTACATTGATGGTACTTAAGGAAGAAATTGAAATGACATGTGCAGTGATACAATTGAACACTTTAATCAACATTGGTCAAGCAGGAGTTTGCCATAATCAAAAGTGTCTGGATGCTAATGGTAACCACTTTGAATACCACTTGTCATTGCAGAAGTCATTTGTATTCATCTTTTGTTATCAGTATATATTGGGTGTCACAATTTTAATATAACTTTTTCCTTTCTTAAAGTGTATATACATTTTTTGGGCACCCTCTGTATATGCATATCCATCAAACCGGCTATCACCTTTTGTCTGCCCCACCCTAGTGATTCCCTGAGATCCCACCTCCACCCAACTTTTGAACACATACAAACTGCTTCCAGTGGCTTTTTTGTACAACCTGTCTCAGCTCATGCTGCAGACTTTCATAAAATCTTTCAAAGCTTCACAAAACTGAAACAAGTAGCATCTGGCTTCAGCATGTTCTATACCTCTGGTTGATCTCAAATCTCTCAGAAGGAACCTGACAAAACCTTAATTTTGGACTTCCAGCCTCTAGACTGTGAAGTAATAAATCTCTGTTGCTTAAGCCACCTATCTGTGGTACTGTGTTATCATAGCCCTAACAAACTAATACAGAAACATCTAAAATCACATCTGGAAGAAAGGGTAAGAAGGTAGCGTTCCAGGGGCAGGTGAGCTATCTGGGAAATTCCACCTCCAGTGAAAGATAAAGTGAGGTCATGTATACAAAGCACATAGCATAGTGCTTGACATATGATCAAAATATATGGGCTTTCACCATAATTCCAGAAGTTAGAGGACACACCACACTCCATTTTTACTGCCCTGTGAAGTGAGTAACAGGCTCATCTGCCCAGACAGAGGATCCTGGACTGACTTCACAGGATTTAATTTTTTTGTTGCAATTAAGTTTACTCCTAGGTATTTAATTCTTTTTGTTATTGTTTGTATCTTTCTTTTTCTGAAGTTTCATTGTTACTATACAGAAATGCAATGAATTTTTATACAGATTTTGTATTCTGCAACTTTACTGTATTTGTTTATTTTTTTCTAATATTTTTGGTGGTGTCTTTAGGATTTTCTATGTAAATAAAAAATCAAATTTTATTTCATTTTAGTAAGAATTTTTTCAAAAGATGTTATTCTAATTTCTATTATTCTTTAGGACAACAGGTTTTGCCAAGTAAGAACAATTGAGGTGATATCAGAAATAAGCCCAGCAAAACTTTATTTCATTTTTGATAATATATAAATTCACTATAGAAAAGTGAGAAAATGCTGTGGAAGACAGTGTGGAGGTTCCTCAGAAAATTGGGAATGGAGTTACCATTTGACCCAGCAATCACTCTTCTGGGGATCTACCCCAAAAACTTGAAAACCTTAGTCCACCAAGACTTATGTACCCCAATGTTCATCGCAGCGCTGTTCACAGTGGCCAAAACATGGGAACAACCATAGTGCCCTGAGACAGATGACTGGATAAAGAAGCTGTGGGACATGTACACAATGGAATATTACTCAGCTGTAAGAAAAGATGAAATATTGCCATTTGCAACAAAATGGATGGACCTGGAGATCATCATGCTAAGTGAAATAAGCCAGACAGAAAAAACAAAGAACTGCATGATTTCACTCATATGTGGAATATAAAAACTGAAAGCAACAAAGAGAAAAGAAATGAACAAACAAACAAATAACCCATGGACACATCAATAGTTTAATGTTTATTTGGGGACAAGTAGGTCAGGGAGGGGAGAAAGGGGAGAGGGTGGGAGAGGAGGGGGGGAAGCTAAATATAAGGTGATGGAAAGAGAAGTCACATTAGGTGGTGAGCTTTTTATACAACAAGTTGACAATGCACTGTAGAATTGTATGCCTGAAATCTATGTAATCCTTGCTAACAGATGTCACCCCAATAAGACTAACAATAAAAATGAATTTTAAAAAAAGTGAGAAAATGCACAATAGTACAAAAAAAGGAAACAAAAATAAATAATAATCCCATAATCCAGAAGGTAACCATTTTAGACTTTAGTATACTTCCTTCTAGTATTTTTTAATTTATATGTATTGTCAGAATGATATTCCACAAGTGTTTTAAAAGTCTGGGAGTTTTAAATATAATATTATATCATGAGAGTTTTTTATATTATTCACCAAATTTTCAAGACAATTTATTGAAAACATATCCTATGTTGGATATGTGTGCTCTTTCATATTTGTTGCTAATTGAACAGCATAGGAGAAATACTTTTATACACAAATTTTAGTGAGCATTTATTATTGCCTTAGAATGAAACTATGTCTTTTTCATTTGAACTACTGGCTATAAACATATTTAAGGATCTTAACTCCAATTATTAATTTGATTTCCAAAACTTTTGCCCCAGTTTATACTCTTAGTAACAGTACAGGAATCTGTTTATTTCACTACATCTTGACCACATAGACTATTATCATGGTTGCTTTTAATTTGTGCTAAGATGTTGGATAAAAACAATAAAATATTGATCATCTTAATTTGCATTTCATTGATGACTAATAAGGGTAAATAATTTTTATTTCTAATAGCCATTTGTCCTTTCTGTATGCATATTTTCTATTTACTTTCTTCACTCTGTTTTTCTTGATGTGTATGTGATCTTTATGAAGCTATTAATCTTTCATCACATTATAACAAATATTTTCTTCAATATGCATTTACTTTTACATGTTATTAATACTTTGATATCCTAAATGGGGAAAGAGCCATAATTCACTTGTTTGGGGAGAGGTCACAAACTCCTTGAGAATCTAATAAGTCTCTCATTAGAAAAATGAACATATGCACATATACACACATTTGCAAACAATTTTATAGGATTTATGGACCTCTTGAATTCCATCTATAGATTATTTTAATTACATTACTCATTCATTATTCTTTTATCTGGGCCCTAACCACCTTACAACCCAACAGAGTAATAGAAACTCATTGCAACTTCTTACCAATTTCAATGTGTGAAAAAAAATGTATAGTACGTTGTATGCAGTATTGTATTGGGTAAAGGCAGCATGCAATGGTAGGAAAAAACAGTTTTAGAGGTCAGAAAACCTGAAGTCTTATCCTAATTTTGTCACTAGCTAAATGAGCTGCGAAAAGCTACTAAATATTTGTCTCCAAAACTTAATTTGTAAATTATGCATGTGTGTGTATTCATTCACATATGTACGTGTGTGTGTGTGTGTGTGTGTGTGTGTGTGTGTGTGTAAGGTATAATAGGAAGAATTAACATTGTCTAAAGTTCTTTCTATTTTTAAAAGTATATATATAGAAAAGGGGTATTCTATTATACAACACTTTTATTTTGAAGTTATTATAAATTATCCTGAAGAAAAGAAACTCCAACCAACACAGCTGTGATTATTCAGCACTCCTTACAAGTAATTATATTATCATTTATTAGTGCCATTAAAAAATACATTGTCACCATAATAACTGCAACATTATAAGCCACTAAATCTTTGATTGAAATACTCATGCTCAGCAGCATACATTGTTTTATGTAATAGTTACTTTTACCTTTTTTAACTGAAAATGCTTAGCTTTCCCTTCTTCCCCAATTAATTTGTAACCATGAAAAACTATCAAGAACCTGCTGTTTAAAAAATATTTCTGATGCTTGGCAATTTACAGTACCAGTTGTCAACAGTGTCACTATCTTGTCGATTGGAAAACAAAAATGCTCCCACAAAATTCTGATGTCATTTTTCTCCCACCAACTTTTAATTTTTTTGTCCCCATTTTTTCTCCTTGTTTCCCTTTGCCCTTTAGCTCTATTTTTTTCATTCTCCCATTCCTGACACTCTGTCACTTGCACATCCTATTTATCCTTAAGTGATCACTAAGAACCAAAATATTAGTTGACTTGAGAAATAAACTTACAAGGTTATTTGCATTTTAAGAGGAAACTCTTGAAGGCTACAAATATTTCAAGGCTCAAAGAAATAAAGCTTAGTCATGAGATATATAACATGATAAGTAATTTGGAATACAGTAGCCCAACCCCATGCCCCTTCAACTAGACAAGCTACCTTCTACTTCATATACTTTTGAAGTCCATTTTTTCTCCTAAAAACATGTTTGTTGAGACCTGACCAGTACTGCCCTAGGCACAGGAATTACATCATACAGGTCTATATCATACATTTCTATCTAGTTCAAGGGGACACGGAAAACCAAAAAATAAGCAAAGAAAGATTAATTGAGCCTGAAGGGCTAAAAGAGCATTTCAAGTAGAGGACCCCATTGGTGCCAAGTCATGAGATGAAAAAGAATTCTACATGTTTTTGAAATAGTAAAATGCCAGTGTGTTTAAAGCACAGTATATGAAAAGGAAATTGGCTTAGGATGAGGTCAGAGAGAAAAGTATGGGCCAGTCCCTGTAATATCTTGAAGATGAAAATGAGGAATTTAGGCTTTATTCTAAATCTAATGGAAAGTCAATGGAAGATTTCGAAGAGTGAACTAAAAGGACCTCACTTATTTTTTTAAAAGATCACTCTTGGCTTCTGTATGGAGAGTAAACAATATCAGTAAACAAGGGAAGAAAAGAGACAAGTTTGAGAATATTGCAATGCTCCAAGACAGGTACAGTGGTGGTTGTAATTGTCAGCCAAGGCACTGGCATACTGTCAGAAGCTTCTTTTCAATTAAAATGAAAGCCTTTCACTAGAATGTAAGAAAGTTTTATTTACTGTTACATCTCCCCAAATGTC
Source organism: Lyroderma lyra (assembly GCA_004026885.1). Lineage (NCBI taxonomy): Eukaryota > Metazoa > Chordata > Mammalia > Chiroptera > Megadermatidae > Lyroderma > Lyroderma lyra. The sequence goes on along the minus strand of PVJL010012399.1, from coordinate 29,380 downwards.
ATCATGACTGTGTTTATCTAGTCCAGATTCTGACAAACAAATGAAAAGAATACAAGCATATCGCTTCTATCCCAAGACTTTTTGTCCAGCTTTGATTTGTTCAATCACAAATCACAGGCTCTCAGAACTCTTACAAAACCATAGAAAAAGCAATAAATATGACTTAGAACAAAACACAGTTAAAAATCAAGGCAGAAATTCAGCATTCCTACCTCTCAATGTGTAGTTTTGTCCACAATCCCATACTTCCAGTTATTCTAACTATGTTCTAGGTGCATATCTCTTCATACTTATTCCAAAACTCATCTGTACAGCAGCCATACAAAAAGAATGCAACAAGTAAGTAAGGCAAATAATTAAGTGGCTAATTAACCTTAAGGTGTCATGAGAAATCCTAGCAGAGGTTTGCCATTCTTTAAAAAAAAATCTACTCCTCACTAGTGTCTATATTATGTATTACTTTTATGGAGAATCATAGAATGATAGATTGTTAGAGCTGCAACAAAATCCTAGAGTTTAGGCTAGTACAACTCCTGATTTTACAAATCAGTTAATTTCAATAATTTTCCCAAGATCATAATGCATACTAAAATTAGGTGCTAAACACTAACACAGTGAGTACCTTCCATCACAAAGTTGTATTCAATCCATTTACCTTACCCTTTTTCCAAAACTTTAACCTATTTCATACCCTCACTTCCCTCATTTATTAACTTGTATTCCATGAGCATTATTGTAACTACTCCCTTTCACACATGCTTAATTGTCTCAACCCTCACTTATTCTGTCAAACTCTAAATTTCAATCATGATTAAATCCAATCTTCTACCTACTTCACATCTAGACAAAAGCATCTGACAATTAAGTTCATGAACTCACGCTACAAAAGTGCTACACTCCTCATTGCTGGATATCATTACAGTCACCTTCGAAGGACTCCCCTTGGAAGCTATGTCCCAAAGCCAGCACCACGACCACCCTTCAACGCAATTTTGGAACTCTTTTTCTGGAATGGCCATCAGAGCTATTGTACTACCCATGATGTCTTGAATGTCATCAAAATGTCTTCCTTTCAATATTTCCCTTATCTTCAGGTAAAGATAAAAATCATTGGGGGCCAGATCAGGTGAGTAGGGAGAGTGCTCCAATAGAGTTATATGGCTAAAAACTCCCTCATGAATCGTGCTGTGTGAGCTGGCATATTGTGATGCAAGAGTCACGAGTTGTTGGTGAAAACTTCAGGCCATTTTCCTCTAACTTTTTCACACAGTCTTTTCAGCACTTCCAAAGAGTAAATTTGGTTGACTGTCCACTTGGTACAAATTCATAATGAACAATTCCTCTGATATAAAAATAGGGTCAGCAACATTGTTTGACTCTTGGTTTGGATTGATGAAACTGTTTTGGTCATCAATCTTGGCTGATTTCCGTTGTGTATTTTGACACTTTGTTTTGGGGTCATATTGGTACACCCATGTTTCATCACCAAAACATCATTTTACCTCTGCAAAAGGCCTTGGCAAACTTCGGCTCTCTTTTGCTTTTGTTCATCGGTGAGCTCCTTTGGAACTGTTTTTGCACACACACTTCTTATGCCAAGATTTTCAGTTCAGATTTTCCTAACTGTTTCTCTAACAATGTGTATGCTTCTCACAGTCAGCTGACAATTTTGATATGTTTTCACAATGTTTTCGTCAGTCTACTTGGTACTGGCTGCCCTGACCTCTTCACCAGTGACGCTTTCTCTTCTCTCAGAAAAACTTTTAATATATTTTTACACTGCCATTTTCTTCATGGTATTATTCCCCATAAACTTGGACTAACATGTTCTTGATTTCACTTCCACTCTTGCCAAGTTTAACAAGAAATTTAATGTTTCTTCATTGTTCTTATTCAAGCTCTGACATTCTCATGACAGCACACAAAAACAATAATGAACGCCACTCAGCAAGACACCACCAAATGTTGACACAAACACAGCTGTGAGACACGGATATATCAAAGTTATGAAACCTTACTGAGTTGTTTGTACAGTGCTACCAGTGTAAGCACAGAGTGGCAAGTTCACAAACTTAATTGTCGGACCTAGCATGTCTGCTGAAAAACACGCAGTTTACTGGTCTCTGTTTAAGTGTAGAAACACAGAATGGGTTTAACCTCATGGGGCTTTTGGTACTTTTTGTATGATTCTACTAAATTTCCATAGTCAATTTCTGTTCCATTCTTCAAAACACACCTTCTCCTTTACTTCAAACTGTATAACTTCCTAACATCTTCATATCTTCACACTAAGAAAATTGAAGCAATCAGAAGAGAACTTCAATGCACTCCCCACCAAAACCGCTTCTTATATTCAGGAATACCCATATACCCTGCCTTCCCTTCTGTTATAACGGATGAATTCTCCTGTGTACCTAGTTCCTTCCTTCCTTTATTAGATTCCACTACCTTTTCCCTACTATAGGACATTTTCCCACACTGTCTTCATTGACCCATTTTCTCTTCCTCCTAAGATACATATGCATTTGTTTATGATTCTGCAATTTAAGATGGGTTCAGATGGGTAGTTCTCCTGATGTGTCTACTTATCAAGTCATTCATGTAGCTGCAGTCACCTGGAAGGTCAAATGGAGCTGGAGGTCTAGCATGACCTCATTCCTCTGTCTGATGGTTAACTCATGCTATAGCTGGAATGTCTTAGTTCTCTTCCATGTGGCTTTTCTAACAGGATGGCTCCAATTTCTTGTATGATGGTAGATCATTCCAAGAAAAAATGAATAGAAACTACAAGACATGCTAATACTTCGCTGAGAAGTTGCACATCACTTCCACTGCATTATATTACCCAAAGAAAATTACAAAATCAACCCAGATTAAAAGGGTGGAGAAAGAGACTTCCTCTTGATAAGAGAAGCTGAAAATTATTCATAACCATATTTAATCCAACACAATCACAGTAATTGAGAAAATGTCAATGCCTCATTTGCTGAAAGCAAGTAGAAATCTCCTTAAACATTATCACATCATCTTCAAGTGTTCTTATTAATTAAACTTTCAAGGAGAGAATTGTGCACAAGCTGGAGCTGTATTAATCACCTGCTCTCAGAATTCCCCTTCTCAGTAAATCAGAAATAATTTCATATAATTGTTCTTTCCTCCTTTCAAATCTCCTGCCCTCTCAGACACAACCCCATTTTTTGTTTTTTTCTTCATTTTTTATTGTTAAATTTATTGGGGTTACCCAATTTTAACAACAAAGTAGTTGCTAAGAATAATTGGAGGAATTAGAGAAGAGTACGAGTGAGGAATGGATTACTAAATTTGGTATTTGCACTTATTTTGAGTCAAATTATTTCAAACATTCTCTCAAATTATAAAATATGTGGCAATGGTATAATTTTAAAAGGTTTTCAATAAAAAACTAAATATTTAGATTATAATTAGTCTGTTTAGGAAGTAAGTGATAGATTCTGATAAGAAGTCTGTGTAGGTTTCCATGGAATATTGGGTGAAAAAAGACAAGTAAGTAATAGACATAATTTAGCTATTCAGAATAAAATGTGCTGATTTAGGGCCTTGGAAATTACCTTAGGGTACTTAGTTAGGTAGAACAATCTAAAAACATGGGAGTGTTCTAATATGAATATAATTGTATTCTCTTAGCAGTCAATATGTAGTGCATTTTGCCATGTATAATGTACACTTTTTTGCCCAAATTTGTGAAGGAAAAAATAAGGATACACATTGTACATGGGTAGTACTAATTCTGTATCTATATAAATGTTTTTAATTCTTTTATTTATGCTTATGAACTAAAAATGTAACTCTAGAAATCAATAATGATAGCCATAGCAAAATAATACCCTGGATTACGATAATCAGGTTTTTTTATATAAAAAATTTTATACATAAAATTTCTTGTACCTTGTTATCTGTTCATATGTTTTGTAATTATTTGTTACATAAAATTTCTTGTACCATAATATGTTAAAAAATAAATGCTAAAATTTCTTTATAATACAAAAAACAAGTACCTAAATATAAACAAATTAAAATTCGAATTTAAAAATTCAAATGAAATATTTTTTTCCCTGAAAGTTGGGGACAAAAATGTGGGTGTGCATTATACATGGAAAAATATAATACATTCCTTTGTAGGGAAAGTATCACCTTCATCAGGAAGATGCACTGATAAGCCCCTTTGCAATAGAAGTAAATTGGCTGGGGCTGAGGTTTGGATTTTTGTGGATGAGAAAAAATAGCATAAAGGGATAGAGGTAAGAAGGAGCTGGGGAGTGGGAGTTAAAGAGAAATGTTTTGCTAGAGTCTCAGGAAGAAAGAATAATACAGGGTTGCTCAACACTGAAGGGGGAGGGCACCTACAGGGAGATACTGGTCTCAGGGGAAGAAGAAACTTTGTGCAACAATGGGCTGAAGGGAGATATTTTAAAGAAAATGTTGAGTGCAATCTCTTTTCAAAAAAATATATCAAGTCTACCAAAATTTATAAAATGCTGCAAAAGACTGAATTTTCTTCATTTACAGACTCTTTAGGTGGCATGTTGAAAACAAAATCCTAATCCTAACTGGTTTAGGAAAAGGACAGGGGTTACAGCAGGAGAAGAAAGGGAGGGTGGAAATAGTGCTGAAACCAAGAACTAGAGCACATCCACTCTCTCCACCTCACATCCCAGCTTGCCTCTGGAAGTCAATTTCATTTTCTCTCCTTATCAGGGTTAGGGTCTGAGACCCTCAGCAACTTCAGGCCCCACATCCCACAGCTTTACCACCTCCCTAGGGCCAGAGGGTATCCCAGAGCTGGCCCAATATGGCTAAGATGTCCACCTCTTATTCACTGTGGCCAGAAAGACAACAGATTCCATGGCATGAGAGTAGAGGTGCTGGTCTTAAAAGCAGGGAAGGGTTGACACACAAAACCATAAATGTCCATTCCAGACTTTATGTGGTGAATACTGAAGGGTCTAGGTTTGCATGCCAGCTGCTGGTTCATGAGTGAGAAATAGTCAACCAACATTCAGTGCTCTGATATAAAGCCAAGGAACGAATTACAGCCATTTCTCACTTAAAGATCGGCCTGTTTAATGATGACTGACACTTAGGACCAATTCTAAGAGTGGGGAATCCCCATTCTCAGTCTGTGTGAGTCTTGGAAATCCCCTTTCTCAGTCTTTGTCTCAATCCCACAGTGGGTTAGTGTTCACTACACAAAGCCTTTGAAATCACATACTACTACATATTTTGTTTGTAAGTGTGGTATTGCATGATATCTATTGAAAAACACACACCCTATGGCACCACAACACACAAGACATTTGCCTTTAAGCTCCTCACTTATCAGCCAATTGGTGAAACAACCTAGTCATTGGAACAGAACTTAGTATTAAGTGAAGAGTGCCTGTACTTTCAATGCAAGAAATAGTTTAACCACATACTTCTCATTGTATCATTTGTAACAAGTAGAATATTATGTCATTTCAATTTTCAATTTTTTCAAAAAGAGGTCATTAGCAAGTGGAAATAGACTAAAGTTCCACATGAGAATATATATATAACAGTAAATTGAAAAACACTTCATTTGTCACATTAATTTCTTTCTGGTCTCATCAAGCCTTAATATATGAATGCATACATACATACATATGAGGTCTGACAATTAAGTTTGTGAACTTACCACCGTTTGCTTACACTGACAGCCCTGTACAATCAGTATCATTTCATAACCTTTGCATACCTGTGTTCATGTCAGTGTCTTATTGAGTGACATTCATTATTGTTGTGTGTTTTTGTGTACCATTGAGAGAATGTCAGAGTTTAAATTAGAGCAATGAACAAACATTAAATTTTGTGTTAAATTTGGCAAGAGAGGAAGTGAAATCAGGGACATGTTAGTCCAAGTTTATGGAGATAATGCCAAAAAAAATGTCAGTGTGCAAGTGGACTAAATATTTTTCTGAGGGGAAAGAGTCACTGATGAAGAAAGGTCAGGGCAGCCAATAACAAGCAGAACTGATTAAAACATTGCAAAAAGGTGTCAAATTGTGGATCAAAGTGAACAGTTGACTGTGAGAATCAGATGATTACTTAGCAGACCAAGTAAGCATCAATAGAGAAACAGTTAGGAAAATCTTAACTGAAAATCTTGGCATGAGAAAGGTGCATGGAAAAATTGTCCTGAAGGAGCTCACTGATGAACCAAAGCAAAGGAGAGTCAAAGTTTGCCAAGACTTTTTGGAGACACAAGATGATGTTTTGGGTCATGTTAACACTGGTGATGAAACAGGGCTGTACCAATATGACCCTGAAACAAAGTGTCACAATGCACAATGGAAGTCAGGCAATTCTTTATAAATTTCCATCAGTCCAAATCAAGAGTCAAAATGATGTTGCTAATCATTTTTTATATCAGAAGAATTGTTCATTATGAATATGTGCCAACTAAGATTACTATTTCAAAGTGCTGAAAAGGTTGCATGAAAATGTTAGACAAAAAACAACCTGTACTTTTCACACAGAACTCATGGCTCTTGTATCACAACATGTACCAGTTCACATGACATTGTCTGTGAGAGAGATTTTAGCCAGTAAACAAATAACTGTATTGGAACATCCTCCCTAGTCACCTGATCTGGCCCCCAATGATTGTTTCTTCTCCTGAAGATAAAGGAAATATTGAAAGGAAGACATTTTTATGACATTCAGGACATCAAGGGTAATACAGTGACAGCTCTGATGACTATTCCTAGCAAGAATTAACAATTCCTGGGCTACATGTTACCATAAGGACTCTTTTCTCATTACTCAAAAGTAAAATCACTTGAGGATTTCATCCTCTGTCAAACACACCCACCCTTCATATTTGCTGTTGAATAATTTAAGACCCACTAATGAGGACATTAAAAAGTACACTACAAAATCTATAAATTAGGGCAATGTTATTTATTTTACAAAGTTGTTCAGTGTAAGGTTCCCTTAAAGAACATATTATTTTAACTTCTTTGAATTTTGGAATTATTTAATTTACATGACCCATTTTAGGATCACACTGTTATTAAGAAAACTTAGTTTGGTACTCTCTAAAATGCAATGTCATTCCTTTACAAATATGCATCACCGTATAGAGTCATTTATAAATATGCATTGCCTGTAAGGTTCTGGTACATTAAAAGCTAGAATAGAAGAATGGAGCCCACTACTATGCAACCTACTTTCACAAAGTAAAGCCTAAAGTTCCTTCTCCAAAATGCTGACAGGACCATCAATTGACTTTGGGGGAAAAAATAAAAAGACCGTCTTAGGGAAAACTCAGAAGTGCCTGATGCAGACTCCCATATCCAACAAAGTGGCAGACTGGACAACCTAAAAACCCCCACAAATATTGACTTCAGTATATTCACATCCTTTTAAACACACTCCTAAGAGAGCAAAAAGGTAAGAGAAATAATCTTCAAAAGCTAAATATATATATATATATCTGTGAAGGCTGAAGTTTTAGCTACTCTGGAGTTGAGATGTATCTATTTCAATAAAGTCACAAGTTTTAATGACCATATGGAAATAGAAAGTTAAGACCTTGTGTTCAGACAAGGTAAAATGTTGAAACTGAGACCTTCACGTCAAGCCAGAAGCCCAAGGGGCAACACCCTTGATGAGAGGTACACTAGGAAAATGTCTGCTCACACTAAAGAAAATAAGAACTCTTGTCCATCTCACCTTGAGTCTACCTACCACTTCATAACAACCACCTAATACTTGCAGCTTAAAAAAAACAATTATTTACTATTTCTCAGAATTTTGTGGGTTAACTAGGTGGTCTTCTCCTTGTCTAATCTAAATCACAACTACAGTTGCAGGGAGATGGCAGCAGGAACAGCTGGAAGATCCAAGATGACCTCATTCACAGGTCTGGAACCTTGGTGCTGGACAGCTTGCATGTGACTGTCATCCTCAAAATAATTAGGCCCAGTTTTCTAAAATCTCTGCTTGGGCCAGCCTTGCCCCATGGCCTGACAGCTCTTCCAACCTTCCCCTGCTCCCTTTCTATTTTCTTTCACATTGGCACTTTCCAACTAATTCTATCTTGGTGTGTGCTTCTGGGAGAACCTGGACTAACATACTAATTCATAAAAAGTATTTGCCTAAGAATGTATTTGAAAGTGATTATTTGCCTAACAAAATAATTCTATTAAATAATAAATGCCCTTGAGGCATTTTTTCTTTTATAGTTTGAAATTTTTTAACTTCAGAAAAATACTGAAAACAACATAATAAATACTTACGTATCCTATAATGAACCAAACTTAGCACATTTTATGTTTTTTGACTTAGATACTATTGTTCAGGACTAGGTCTACTGAGTTAGACAAAGTATAATTGGATTAGTGTTCTAGCTCTCAGAAATACTGCTCTGTTCATCTGCCCAAATTCATAGGCACTAGGATAACTCAAGAGAATTAGTTATTTGATTCCCCAGTGTTTTGAATAATAAAAATGCTAGAGGATTACAAAAAAAAAGTGTACTGTTCATTCATTTTTTTAATTCTGGGGCCATTTGTTTATGAGCTTTCTTTAAAGATCCCATTAAACATCTCTGTAAAGTCACCATAGTGGTTCAGTAGCATTTTTATTCATCAGGTAAAAAAAAATAAACCTCAGTATTCCCACTCTTCATGTCTTATACTGATTCACTTCATGGGGTTCCAAGTACCCATTATTTCTATGAATCGTTAAACTAGAAAAGTTTTAAAGATCTAGATTGCAAAATAATTTTTTTAATCTTCAAAAGAAAACACATTTGGAAGAAATGCTTTTATTGTAAATAGCAGAGGAAAATAAAAGAACTACTTTTTTCCTCTAAATAAAAAATTACATTTTCAGAAGGCTTTGGAATTCTTCCTTTCAAAAAGAAATGTGTTCCTCTATATGTATAAATGAGGCATAGTTTTTATTTCTAGTTTTGTGTCATCATGAAAATATTTGTTTACTTCTCTTCTCTGAGTCTTTCTTGCTTTTTTCCTCACTCACTCACTCATGTATACAACTGGTTGCTAAAAAACACCAGGACACCTAGCGGTAATCCATTATCCACTTATGTTGGCAATGTAACACTAAAATTCCAGAAATCAAAATTTAATTCACATCTGTTTGCAATAACAATAAAGGTAAGTATCACTTTTTAATTTCGTGCCATTCAAAGTTTTTCTAAACACTGTTGAAGGTACAGCTTTAGGCAGTTTTTCTTGAATATAATTTCCTACCTGCTTCCTCATTAGGCCACCCTTGTAAGTGCAAAAAAGAAAATGTTTATAAGTTGAAGAACATGGATTTTAATCACCAACATGTGTGTCAGAAGTCTGAGTGATTTTAAAGACATCTCAGCTTCCTACTCTTCTGTACTGTCTTTAAGTCTAGACTTTCCACTTTCTTGTGGAAAATTTTACTTCATCACTCTACTGAGTTTCCTTCAGCTATGACTTTAGAATTGGATATCTGTAAGAAACACCAAGATGACCAAAACTCAAAAACATGGGCAAGAGTCTCTGTGTCACTGCCCCTTCTGACAGAACCTTTCCTCTAATGACTGCTGAAGAATTTGTATTCAGTCATTTTGAGAGGAATGCCCTCAAAGGTGATTATCTTAGTCCATTTGGGCTGTCATAACAAAATACCATGAACTAAGTGGCTTATGAACAACAAAAATTTATTTCTCACATTTCTGGAAGCTGAAAATCTGAGATCAAAAGACCAGCACAGTCACATTTTGGTGAGTGTCCCCTTCCTGGTTCATAGCCAGCGCCTTCTTTCAGTGTCTTCACATAATCGAAAGACTGAGGGAGCTGAATTTTCTTAAGAAAGTCTCCCAGGGACCTCAGATAAAAGCAGAGACCCATATCAGAACATGGGCTGAGAGGTCTTCGGCTCTCTCCCTTTGGTTTGTGCCTCACACACAGCCAGGCCTTACTGATCCTCTGGCAGTTTGTCAGTGTAGGCTCCACCTGCCTATGTGACACTGCTACTGCGGTAAAAACTCTGCCCTCCTCACCCCTGGGGACATGTGACTTTTGCTGGACTAATCACATTATCTGGCCTCAGTGACTGGTCTCAGGGAATGGGCGTGTGGCCTATACCAGGTTTCCATTGTCACCTAAAATTTTCTAACTGAATCCAGGATACAAGATTCTCCCTCCTCTTGATTTGGGATACTATAAGATTCCAAACCCAGAGTAGCCTAAGACCACGCGCCCTGATAGATGGAGAAAGCTCATGTGAAGTAGGAGAGAAAGAAGTCAACAGTCTGAAGGGGTTAAAACCGAAAGATGTTGTGAGTGCTTTGAAAACTGAGTATCTTGGTCCAGTCACTGGATTGAGATAGCTCTCCCATGCCCTTTTCATAGTTAGTTGTATGAACTAATTAATTTATTTTTGTTAAAGTTAGGTTCCTGAAACTTAAAATCAATGAGTCTATACTAATGTTTTCTACATTTTATACAAATATAAAGCCACAGTCTTAAACAAGTTTTTGAGTGTAAGATTGTGGGCAAATTTTATGTTTTTATTGAATTTTTTTATTTGAAATTGACATCTCAGTATTTCCTTTTATTACACTTAGTTGACAGTATGTTATCCTTAGCATATCTTTCCCTCAAAATAAACATATAGTATCACAAGCCACCATCTTAACAGAGATAAAAATGATTTTTGAAAACTAAATGCTATGTCTCTTTTTGTGTTCTGAATGGGAGTGGGGTGATGGGACAAATCTCTGCTTTACTCTGCTCCTCCTGAAAGACCAGATGGAGAAGGATGGAGAGGTGAACCCAAAGGTGACAGCTCATTGCTTAGCATCATCCCCATAGGGGTCCTCAGACACACATGGACATCCAAAGCCTGAGTTTGGAAGTAGGGGCTATAGAAAGCTAAACTTATCTGTACATAAAAAGAACAGGAATTGGGAACAGAGAAGAAAGGAAAAGAAAGAAAAGACTGAAGGAGAAATGAAGGTAGTCCTACCAACATCTTGGGAAACAGGAGTCACATTGTGCTACAAGGCTCTTTTAAGAATAAGGAAGCCAAATATTTCATTTAATTTAATAAGTTATCTGCCTGGAGTTGTATATAACTAGGGCAAGCATATAATTTATGACCCAAACTTTGCCTTTTGTGAGTAAAAAGAGGTGCTATTAATAATTATGCAGTGTCAACAGCTATAGACCAGAGTTGTCATAGGCAAGCCAGACATATTGTCCCATCGAGCATAACCTTCTATCATTATTTGCATTATTCAGAGAAGTCAGCCACATCCAGATGATTCGTGTGAGGTTTTCAGAGAGTAACTGAAAAATAATAAAAAGGAAATCTGCTTCAGGTTTTGAATGGCAAGTGATGAACAGAAACAGCTTTCCCTTGATTGCCAACCTCCATTGCACTGTCCCAAGAGGGAAATAACTGAGAGCTGGTCATGGTGACAAAGAGAGAAGTTGGGTGGAAATGTGCAGCTCTTACTGCACATGGATTTAGAATGAGCCGATCGCTTGAACCCTGGCCAATAAATTGTCTATACAATGTTCCATCTTTGTTACACTTTCTTTCTCTCCACTTAGAGATTAAGTAGGAGTTAAAAGGAGATCATCATGCTAAGTGAAATAAGCCAGACAGAAAAAACAAAGAACTGCATGATTTCACTCATATGCGGAATATAGAACTGAAAGCAAAGAAAAAAAGAAATGAACAAACAAATAACCTGTGGACACAATCAATAGTTTAATGTTTATTTGGGGACGAGTGGGTTAGGGAGGGGAGAAAGGGGAGGGGGTGGGAGAGGAGGGGGGGAAGCTAAATATAAGGTGATGGAAAGAGAACTCACATTAGGTGGTGAACTTATTATACATCAAGCTGACAATGCACTGTAGAATTGTATGCCTGAAACCTATGTAATCCTTGCTAACAGATGTCACCCCAATAAAAATAAATAAATAAATAAATAAATAAATAAATAAATAAAATAAAAACACTAAAATATCCTTTAAAAAAAAAGTATTCTCATCTAGAAAATTAAATATTTTCATTTCAATTTTAAAAATGTACCAGATGCCTCTTTCCCTATGACACCTCTGGCTAACTTCTATGACTTCCTCCTTAACACATAAAAATGAAAAGCAAAATTTTGATATGTTGCCAGAGTCCTCACATCTAACCAAGATGACCACATGGAGTTTCCAGGGTGTCAGAATATGACAAGAGCATTCCTTGTGGCTGATAGTGTGTATATTCCTCTGCCCAGAAGACACAAGGCAAATAGAAAAAATTAGTGCAGTGATTATCATGAGTTCTGCGTCCTCGTTCTCAAACACGAATATAGGTATGGTAGAAAGAATTAGGACTTCCAATTCAGACAGCCTGAATTTGAATCCCACTTTCATCATTTACCACCAGCTCTATAAATTAACCATAACATTAATTACCTTACCTGAATCTGTTTCTTCATCTTTAAAATGAGATGATAGCACCTAAGACGTAAGGATATTATAAACATTAAGTCAGTATATCAGATAACTACTGTGCCTTCTTCAAATCCTTTTAAAACAACTTTTTTACTCCAATCATTTTGCAGCTTCAAGCACTGTACCAGCTTCATGCAAAATAATCCAACAACTAAAGAGAGCTACACAATTTGGAAAGCCAAGTATAAAATGAAAATGAAAGGCCGCTTGTTCAAAAAGTATTAAGACTGTCAAGACAATCACATGAGTGAATTAGACCAAGCACAGAGCCCTTTGTGGTTGCACATGTATCCCAAGGAGCTCTTCCTGCTGCTCCTCTCCTCTGTACCAGTCAGCTCGTCCTTTCTGCCCCAGGACTTCTCTGACACCGCAGCGTTCATAAATGGGCCATCTGGAAGCCTGCGTGAATTCCAACTCAGGGGCAACCCTGGAGCAAAGGAGAATGGGAGCCAGGGAATAAATGCCACCCTCCACTGTCATCCAGGTGGACAATTCTGAGGTGCATTCCACATGGCTCCTCAGAGAATCCAGCAGGATCTAGCTTTAACTATCTACCCAGGATAGCCTCAGGATGAACCAATGGACTGGCTTTACCTCTAACCCTCAGCCACAAAGTCTGTCTCAGACTCTACTCTCAGGCTTAGACCAAGTCATACATTTGTAAAAACCTGGCTCATCGAAGCTCTCCCTCTCCCTTTCTGAGCTGCAAGTCAGTATGAGAAAAGAGAAGTGTGGATCAAATTCTGACGACAGTCCAGAAGAAAACAAAAAAAGAACTTTATTCTCATTCCACTTTTCTGTCTTCTCAGTTCACCCATCTCCACAACCATCTATCCTTCTTTGTCTCAAACCAGATACTTGTATTTTCTTTAAAACCCATCTGGTTACTCCTTAATACAAAATTCTAGAAATCCTCTTTATTGATGTCCTGTTTTTCTTGACATTCATTTGGCCTTATTCTGTAATAATCTCACTGGAAGAGAAAGCATGATCATGACTCAGGCCCTAAATGAGGAAGGAGAAAAACATTCATTATTTTACCAATAATACAGTAAACTAATTTAAAGGAAGTAAAGCACTCTCAAGACACCACTTTAAAAGAACAAAGAACAATTGGACTCTTTGCTAGCTAAGAACCTCATTCTGATAACTATAAAAAATTCATATATTTTTCTTGCTTTATATGTTATAGCATTATACTTTGTTCTCCCAAAATAGTAACCTTTATTTCATATCTGTTATTCATCTGTACAGTTATTCAATAACCTCTCTAAGAAGCCATAGTATAAGAGAAAAACTGTATAAAACAGTAAAATAACCTTAGCTGACCAGAACCCTGGCTCTGGGTTCTGCCACCTACCAGATGGCCATCTTTAGGCAAATTTTAATAGAAAACCAATAGTCCAACAGAGTCCAGACTGATATTGTACCAGTATCAGTACTGGATTTTTCTATACTACTGAGTTAATACTACTGATACCATATATATGAAAATACATGTTTTCATCATCAAATATAAAATACACTCGCTTACTATTTCATTATAAAAGTATAGTACCATAAGTATCCAATATAATAGAAGAGTATATTCTAGAAACCACTTAATGCAATGGCCCATCAATACACTAGTAAATCAATACCTATCAAAATGATAAATAGCATAAATATTAGTTTGATTTTTTATACAATGTTAGTCTATAAGATAATTCATTGCAGGAGATTAGGATGCAAGGTAGCTTCATTAAAAATATTTATAAAGGAGTTCCCTGGTGGTGTTGTGGCTAAGGCTTCGGCACTGTCAATGCTGCAGCCTGGGTTCAATTCCCAGCTAGGGAACTACCCACATAACAAAAAGAAAAAAAAAATTTATAAAAACTTTTAAAAATTATTATACTATAACCTAACCATAGTTGTTTCTTTTTACCAAAATCATAACACACCATTTAGAGTCAATAATTGTATTCATTAAATAAATATATTCATACATTTGTTCATTAAATAAATATCGCTTGAAGACTATTGTGTGTCAGGTAGTAAAATAATACATAAAAGAGAATGGCATTCCAGCTATCAGGAATTTATAGTCTAGTCAGGAAAAGAGACAAGTAATAGGCAGTTAGATTACAGACCAATATATTGGGGAAGAATGTATATAGAGCATGACATGGGAAGTCCAATCTGCTCTGGCAGTGACAACGTGGAGCACTTAACCCATACTTGAGTGGTCAGTAAAGCTTCCAGGAAGAAGTGTTGGCCAAGGAGGAGTATGGAGATGGAGAAAACTTAAGGCAAAGAAATTATGTGTATAAAGCCCTAGAATCAAGAGAGCAAGGTATATTCTTTCCATTTTAAACAGCACAGAAAACAACAGTACTGTCCTGTTTCAGATGGTACATATGGTCAGCCCAGTCTCACTGGGCTAAATTCAAGGTGTCAGTAGTCTTTTTTACCTTTGTGTTTAAAGAAGATGCTTAACTTGACTTCAATTTTCTTAAATTTATTGAGATTTGTTTGGTGACCTAACATGTAGTCTATCTTAGAAAATGCTCCATGTGCACTTGAAAAGAATGTATGTTCTGCTGCATCAGGGTGAAGTGCTCCAAAAATATCAACTAAATCCATCTAGTTTGTGTCATTTAAAGCTGCTATTTCCTTGTTGATTTTCTGTCTGGAAGATCTTTCCCTTGATGTCAATGGTATGTTAACCATTCTTACAGTGACTGTATTGCTGTCAATCTCTCACTTTATGTTGGTCAATATTTGCTGTGTATATTTAAGTGTGCCTATATTGAGTACATAAATGTTTACAAGGGTTATATCTTCTTGTTGGATTGATCCCTTTATCATTATGAAATGCCTTTTTTTGTCTCTTATCATAGTCTATGTTTTAAAGTCTATTTTGTCTGATGTAAATATTGCTATCCTATCTTTATTTTTCATTTCCATTTGTAGAAATATATTTTTCCATGTTTTTACTTTAGTTCTGTGTGTGTCTTTTGACCTGAAGTGAGTTTCTTTCAGACAGTATATGTATGGGTTTTATTTTCTTACCCAGTCAGCTACCCTGTGTCTTTTGATTGCAGCATTTATTTCATTTAATTATTGATAAGTACATAGTATTGCCATTTTATTATTCATATTTACATTCTTCCCTCCTCCCTCCCCCTTCTTAAAGAAGTCTCCTTAACTTTTCTTATAATACTGCTTTGGTGCTGATGAATTCCTTTAGATTTTTCTTGTCTGGGAAGTTCTTTTGTTTCTCTCAATTTTAAATAACAGTGTTGGTTGTAGGTCCTTGCTTTTTATCATGCCAATCCCTTCTGGCCTGCAAAGTTTCTGTTGAGAAATCAACTGACAGTCTTATGAGAACTGCCTTGTAGGTAATTAATTGTCTTGCTACTTTTAAGATTCTTTTTTTGTCTCTAACCTTTGGCATTTTAATTATGATGTGTCTTTGTGTGGGCCTCTTTGTCTCCTTCTGGTATTCCTATGACACAAATGTTGTTACATTTAAGGTTCCTTAAACTATAATTTTTTTTTCTGCTATTCTGATTGGTTAGCAAAAAAAAAAAAAAGGTAGTTTTCTGCTACCTTGTCTTCCAAATCACTGATT
The DNA here is from genome assembly GCA_004026885.1 of Lyroderma lyra. Taxonomy (NCBI): domain Eukaryota; kingdom Metazoa; phylum Chordata; class Mammalia; order Chiroptera; family Megadermatidae; genus Lyroderma; species Lyroderma lyra. Next base: position 13,249 of record PVJL010012399.1, on the reverse strand, counting down.
CAGTCATCTGCTTTGTCTAATCTACTGTTTATTTCTTCTGATGTACTCATTCTAGTTAATCGTATGCTTCATTTCTGACTGGTTGTTTTTTATGGTTTCTATGTCCTTTTTTATGCTTACTTTCTCTTTGTTGAAATTCTCACTAAGTTTTTAAAGTATTCTTTTAACCATTGTTTTAAATTCTGTATCTGGTAGATTGCTTGTCTTCATTTTGTTGAGGTCTCTTTCTGGAGTTTTCTACTGTTCTTTAATTTGAGACGTTTCTTTGTTTCCTCATTTTGGCTGCCCCTTTGTGTGTGTTTTTATGTGTTAGGTAGATCTGTTACATCTCCCAGTCTTGGCTTGGTGGCCTTATGTAGTATATGTTCTGTGTGGTCCAGTGGCACAGTCTCCCTAGTCACCTGAGCCAGATGTTCCCACAGTGTGGCTTGTGTGTACTATCCTATTGTAATTCAGCCTATATTGCTGTTGACACATCAGTGGGTGAGACTGTCCCTCAGGCTTACTGGCTATGAGGAATGGCCAAAACCAAAACATAGAAGCTATGGTTCAGGGGCTGACTGCACAGAGCAGGATTTGCCCCAGAGGGCTCTCATGCCTACTGAGACCACTCTTTGGGTATGCTTCCTGTGGGGTTAAGTGGGTGGTGCTCTGTTGTGGTTGAAGCCAGCCACCAGGTGTGTTGATTTGTGGGCCTTTTGGGAGGGACTCCCATGCAGGCAAAGGTCAGCCACTGCCTATGACCATGACCAGTGTTGAGCCTAGAACAGCTCAGGAAGTGGCTCCAAAGCCTGCTGTTACCTGCTGGCTGCCCATATGGCTTGGCTGCTGAAAGAGCCTTGAGCAGTAAGCAAGTTGTTAAAGTGGGGTCTCAGGGAGTCATCAAGGTGGAGCAAGTGGTGTTTGTCAGGTTAGTACAGATTTAGATTTGGTACCAGTAATAAGCCAGGGCAACTCAAAAGGCTTAGAGCACAGTGAGGCCAGCCATAACTCACGTGGGATCCATGAGCTCCCAAGAGTTGTCTAAGAAAGTCTGCAGTTTTCTTAGACAACTCTTTTCTGCCCATCAACCACAGAAAAAGCCTCCAGTGCTGAGAAAATTTGAAGGGGCAGGGTCTCAGGGTGTCACCAGGGAGAAGCTAGTGGTGTTTACCAGGTAAGTGCAAATTCAGATATGGTGCCAGTGCTAAGTCTGGGGTCACTGTCTCAGAGCACACAGAGGCCAGGCACTGGGGACCTGAACCCCAGGGACCCTGAGAGTAATCCAAGTAAGTCTGCTGTGTGGGCCAACCCTGCTTACCTGCCAGCCACCAACAACCTCAAATGCCTCTCAGTGTACAAGTCGGGTGGGACAGCATTGCAAAAAGTCACCAAGGTGGAGCCAGCAGATTTCACCAGGATAATATAACTTTAGATTTGGCCATGTGGGGGAAGGACTCAATACAGGAAAGAAGGTGCCCCTACACTGTCTACATGGGACAGGGGCTCAACACAGGGATAATAGCAGCTATCCCTCCAGCCTTTGACCTGAAGCCAGTCAATTCAGTCTCTCTATACATGTCTCTGTCACCTCCCAAGCCACTGTCCCTCTACTGTAGCCAAGGGTGAGTACCTGGAAGTCAAAGAGTATGCATGAGCCCTTTAAGAAGATACCTGTGTTTCCCACAGCTTTCTGTCTCATCTGGATGGACAGTATGCTCACTAATTGTCACAGCCATATGTTGCGGTGGCTCCTCTTTCTTGCCCTATTGCTTTGGGGTCACTTCCTGAGCTACCCAGTGTGCATCTGGTAGCCCTTACTCTTCAGGGAATACTTCTGCAGTCAATATACCCCTCCTGATTCTCATGTATATGTAGGACCAGCCCATTTAGTTTCTCAGTCCTTGCTAACAGTCTCCATCCACATGGCTTCTTCCTTATATCCTTAATTATAGGTCTTCTGTTTAGCCATTCTTGCAATGATTCTCCAGGTTGATTGTTCTATAATGTAGTTGTGATTCTATTGTGGTCATGGGAAGAGGCAAGCATAGCGTTTACCTACTCCACCATCATCTTGACTGGAAAAAATTTAAATTACAATTTTTAATTAAACAATATGAATTTCCATAAGTAAAGGTAAATGCAAGTCTTGAAGAAATTAGCAGTTTTCTAGAAGAAAGGAGTTTATTTTTCCAGATAGCTGCAAGTTTTTCAGCACTTGTGTGTTTCTATCCATCATACCACAATCAAAGTCTTCTCCTGACATGGACCCACAGCAGGTGTCAATACTGTGTTCTCATAAACCAGTGGTTGCCAACCTTTGCCCACTTGTGTACTGCTTTTGAACCCATTTCTATAACTTGTACCCATTGTTTTAAAAAACAGCTATTTTTAAATACTGACACTTTTGTTCACTGCCTATCAATATAAAATAGTGAAAATGAGATAATAAGTTAGGAAAAAGAAATTACTACACTAAAAGTACAAGTCACAGATTTAATTTTACAATATTTGTATCATATTTAAATATTGATAATGATAATCAAGTATTTAAACATTAAATAAAAGAACTACTTGAAAAGAATCACAATTAAAGACAACACACTTACTTTTACTCAGTCAATAATTAAACAGATCAAACGGTCTGGCTATGGATATATTTATATGTTTGGAGAAGTTCTCAAAACATTGCAAATGGATTGTTCTGAAATTGTGCATAATGATTGTCAGAAGAGCAGTTGGAGGGGAAGGGTTCATAGCCATGCCCTCACCAATCATTAGCTAATGTGATCTAATTTTGAAATGTCTCCATTAAGAGTGATTCAAACTTAATGTATGTAGTTCCATAATTAACATTTTGCATTTTTTTTACTTTACTTGTTTTTTTACCATTAATGATTATTTTCTGTTTACCCCTGAATGGCCCAGCATGTACCCCCAGGGAAACAAGTACTACTGTTTGGGAACTGATGTGACATAAACCAACAAAAAACAAGCTTTTACTATATTATGCTGTTATACAAATTTCATTTTAATGACTCTTCAGTCCTATCATATGTAGCCAAGTAAAAATTTCTTAACCTCAATACATATACTCAAAACGAAATTTCTATTATCTTTCTCAAAAAACAATCAGTGTGTCCTACTCCAATGCTGGGCACATATAATCAGATTAACTGACAAAAATATCACTATGTATTAAGTACACAAATTTAGAAAAAATTTCCAAAAAAATTCATACAGAAAAAGACAATAAACTGGTAGAAAAATGGCCAAAATACATAAACAATTTACAACAAAAGAAAGACAGAATGACTCTACAACTTCACTCAAAATAAGAGAAGTGCAAATTAAAATAACATTCAATCACCATTTCTCAACTATTAGACAGAAAATGACCAAAAATTTTAATAAACCATTCTGTTGGCAAGTGTATGAAGAAATAGGCAATACCCCATTTCTAGTGGAAATGTGATTTGGTTAAATTTTTATGAAGTACAATTTGCAATATATCAGGTAATGTACTCTTAATCACAGAAAATTCCTTTTCTAGGAATTTATCCTATACATATATTCAAACATGTGCAAAATGGTATATATACACAAAATATTTTACTGTAGAATTGTTTGATATAGCAAGGACTGAAAACAACCTACATATCCATCAATAAATGACTGGTTAAATAAATTATTATGTATCCAATCAAAGCAATATTATGCTGATGGTAAGCACTTTGAGCATCTCTTGTAATTGTAGAAGTCAAATGTGACTTGTATTACTCTCTTATTATCAATATATATTGAGTATTACAATTTTAAATCAGTTTTTTCCTTCCTTAAAATGTGTATACACTTTTTGGCAACTTCTGTATATTTACATATGCAGAAAATTCTTCTGGGAATATATTTAGAAAATTGATAGCTTTGTTTACTCCAAAATAAGGGAATTGGATGGCTCAGAAATAGAAGGAAAGAGGGATTTTTATTATAAATCTTTTTGTAATTGTTGAATTTTTTTTGAGACTTTATTTTTTAATTACACTTGATATACAATATTATATTGATTTCAGGTGTACAGCACAGTGATGAGTCATTTATATAACTTACTAAATCCTCATTCCAATACATCTGGTTCCCCTCTGACACCATACAAAGCTATTACAATGTTACCAAATATATGCCCTATGCTGCACTTTGCATCACTGTGACTATTCTGTAACTATGAATTTATATTTCTTGATTTCTTCCTCTTTTTTACCCACCCCTCCCGCTCTCCTCCCATCACCCCAACAAATCTAGTACCCATCTGACACCACACAAAGTTACTGCAACCTTATTGACTATATTCCCCTGTTATGCTCTACATCTCCATGATTATTGCCTTGTAGGAACCAAATTACACTTCTCAACCCCATTCCCTTATTTTACCTATTCACCCATTTCTGCTTCCATCTTAAAGAAATCCCTCTAACAGTCTTTGTAGTACTGGTTTGAGGGTGATAAACTCCTTTAGCTTTTTCTTGTCTGAGAAGCTCTTTATCTGTCCCTCAATTTGGAATGCTACCCTTGCTGGATACATTAATTTTAGTTGTAGATCCTTGGTTTTCATTTACTTTCATTATAAAATATTCACTGAATATTTTCTGCCATTCCTTCCTGGCCTACAAAGTTTCTAATGAGCAGTTAGCTGAGAGTAGAATGGGTGTCCCCTTATAAGTTACTACTTACATTTCTCTTGCTGCTTTTATGATTTTTCTCTTTCTTTAACTTTTGCCATTTTCATTATGATGTGTCTCAGTGTGTTCCTGTTTGGGTTCATCTTTTTGAGACTCTCTGTGTTTCCTGGGCTTCTATGTCTATTTCCTTCACCAATTTAGAAAAATTTGGGTCATTATTTCTTCAAATAAATTCTCAATCCTTTGCTTTTCCTCTTCTCCTTCTGGTAGTTCTATGAGGTGAATGTTGCTATGCTTAATGGTGTCCCTGAGGAATTTCAAACTATTTTAATTTTTTAAATTCTTTTTTCTATTTGTTGTTCTTATTGGGTGTTTTCTGCTGGCTTTTCTTGCAAATCATTGCTTTCAGATTCTGCTTCATCTAGTCTGGTGACTCTTTTTATTCCATTCTTCATTTCAGTTAATGTAATCTTTCTCTCTGCCTGGTTCTTTATCATAGTTTGTTTGTATGTCTTCCTTTATGCTTGCTATCTCTCTGTTGAAATTATCATTAAGTTCCCTGAGCATTTTTATAATCATTATTTTGAGCTCTGTCTCTGATGGGTTGTTTGTCCCCATCTCTTTTACTTTGATTTCCTATTGTTCAAATTTATTTTGGGCTTCCTTTCTCTGGTTTCTCACTCTGGAAGCCTCTTTGTTTGAAGATACTCTGCTCCTTAACCTGACAGTTGCTGCTGCTGCTCCTTTGGTGTTCGCTGCTGATACCAGGCAGGCAGAGGTCCAGGGGGTGGGGGAGTGAGGTGGCCATGATTGTGCCTTTGTTTTTTCCCTGGAGCCACAGGGCCACACAGGTGTATGGGCATAATTATGCCTTTCTGTTCTCGGATTGTCCCAAGGGCTCTGCCCTGAGCCTTGGGGCCAGTCCTACATGCTAGTCTCTCAGTCCAGGCTGATTGTGGACCAAGATGTGTATGCAGCCCTCTCCTTTTATCTCCTTCCAGGCTGGAGTGAGGTCATGCTGCTGCTCCTCACCACCTGTCACTCCTCCTCTTCTTGGAACCAGAGTGAAGTCAGGCCACTGTGACTCGACGACCCAGTCTGCATTTTCTGGAGGCCAAAGTGAGGTCTGGTTGGGACATCACATGGCCCCTCCCTCTGGGCCTTCTTTATCTCTATCTCTGCCTCTCAGGTGAAGTGAGGTCTGGAACGCTGACCCACCACCTTTTTGCTCTTTCCTCCCCTAGCAGATTTCCAAGTGGGGACCCCTGCATGGCCAGCGTCTCTGCACTTTCCCTTTTTTATCTTCCATTTGTTCCACTGCCCACCTGTAGCTACTTTGATGCAATGAGCAGGTTTCTTAGTTGTGTTTATACATTACATAGGAAGTCCTTAGTTGAGTTTATTCATTGTAATCTCCACAAAAGTTTTTCAGGGGTTCCTCTCATGCCACTATTTTGTTCCAAAGTCCTGAATTTTTTAATCATATGGATATATTCCTATAAAAAATAAAATCAAGGTTAAAAGAAAGACACTCTAGTCTGAGCATCAGGAGTTATAATGACTGGTTCTATCTCTGCCTCTATGGTCTTAAATCACTTCCTTCTCAGTGACTCACTTTTCCCTCAAAAAATAAAAAAGTTAGAGTGGCAAACTCTAAAACCTTTTCTAATTACATAGTTTTAGGCCTGTATAAAAAATCATAGCTCAGAGAATATTAGAAAATAATACTTTTATGCATTTCAGATATAAAGCTTAATGGTGTCTCTGGCCAACACAATTGTGATTCATTTCTTTATAATCATACAGAAAAAGCCCAGATGGTATGCAAACAATCCCACTCTCTTACAAATACATGACATCAACATGGTCTTTATGGAAATGGGAGATATGCATGCAGAGACCTTATAATCAAATGCCAAGTAAGTAGGTGCCTGTTATTCTCCAACACAGGACTCTGAATATTGGCAATTCTGACTTTTTAAGGAATGCTGAATACCCTAAGTTTCATCCATCAACACCCATTCTTACTACAGTGCACATCTGTGTCACTCAACATGAAATATGCTGGATTATATCTGTGCATATACAGCTTATTGGTGCATATACAACTTAGTGGTTGGCATACATGATGATATATATATATCTTTTATGTATATATAATATATGTTATATGTATATAATAATGTATATTATGAGCATTTATCTTAAGGGAATAATTTACCTCATGAAAAGCAAGGGCCAAGGATGCAATTGTTTCAAATATACAACACCCTACACTGTAAGTTTAATCAAACAATTCACAACATTCTAACAGTAAATTATAATTACAAAGTAAAAACAACACTAACTAAAAACAGTACTATACTTAAGAAAACAGATGAAATATAAAGATCTCTCCTAGATTTTATGGGAATTGCATATCCATATGGGAATGAGTGCAATAGAATTTTTGTAAACTTTCCAAGAACTATGTAGTAACTAGAGCCCTCTGGTTACCTATTAATTTTTCTTTATGAAAGCCAAATTTTAGTGAACTTTAATAATTTATTTAATAGATTATTGGTAACTAGCTCTCATAACCTAAAAATGAAAGTCTATGAAATATGTCATTTGCCTACATTTAACTCATTTGTAAAATAGCAAATATATTTATTCCTACCTTGAAGAATTATTTTGAGAATTAAATGATTTCTTAAAAATTTTATGGTGTTTTATAAACTGTGATGAGTTAGATATATTTTCCAAATGTAAATTATTGTTATGAAGTCCTAAAATGGTTCTGGCTACAATACCCATGCAACCTTGAGCTGCTATAGACAGTAACTGCTGAATTGTTAAAGGTCTCAAAGGGTCCCTTGTAAGAAGACAGAAATTTTAACAAATGTTAATGTTTAGTTAAGCAATTAAAATTAAAGTGATTTCTAAAACACCGATTAGAAAATTATGTATTGAGGGTGAACTGATTTGTATAATATGCATATATTTGGTCAATAAAAACAAATTTCTTAACAAGTATGATTTACTGGTGCACTCAACCTGTAGTTTCTGATAAACAACTGTCAAGGAAGCAAAATGAGCCAAATGTTCACATTCTTTGCTTGAGAAATAGGCCCTGTAGACATAATAACACATTCTGTTTTTTTGAAATCATTATATTAGTGTATACAAACTTACCTTCAGGATCTGTTTTAATTACAAATGTTTCATGCATAAAACATGTTGCATCATTTCAATATGTTCATTATCCTTTGCCCCACTCTTTAATTCACAAGGCAAGTTTAATTGTGGTATATTCATCAACTCTTCTTTAGTCTTAAGACTTCCACAGATATTAGTTCAGCTGAAATTTATAGAAAATAGTCCTCTGACAAGATACCCCTGATTGGGTTCCGCTTGAGAGGACAGTACTAAAATCAATGTACTGGAAAATACATAAGCACCTAAGCTGCATTAAATCTATGCACCAATCCATGGGGCTCTGATTATTGAAACAGATACACATATTTTAATGATAACATTAGCAACCACAATTATTTCTCAAATGAAACCCTGAGCAGTCATGCAGATTAGTACAGGTTTAACATTTTGAAACTTTGTTTTTAATCTAGCTTCAGAGGACATGATTGCAGCCTCCCAGCTTACTTATTCTCCCTACTTCAATAGGATAACATGAAGCTTAGATTTACATTGAGGCTATTTGCTCCTCTGAAGTTTGTTTCCATGAATGTTAAATCGTTAAATAATTTTAGTGGGAACATTAAAAAAAAATCTTTTCCCCCAAATCAAAAGAGCTTCAAGAAATCCCAAGCTACTTGTGGCTGGAGGGATTGAAATATAATTAGTTGACAGATACACTAATATTTCTTTGAGACAATAAACCAGAAGATGATTCTGAGGTGAGGAGCCAAAATATAAAGCACAGAGACTGAAAATAAAGAGGCAAACTTGCAAGGAAAGCTAGAGAACTTCAGGAGAAAAAGAAAAATAAGAAGTTATTAGAATTGGGTGGTGGTGTTAAACATTGAGGGCATCTTAGGTGATTTTTTATAATAAGGGTTAGGTGCCCTGAGGAGAGAGACTCTAATTGAATTGGCATTCAAGTGGCTGAAAGGAAAGCAATTTTGACCAGTCACCAAAAAGAGGTTTTGAGACCCAGACAAAAAATAAAATACCTTTCTTTCCCAATGAGGAAAGATGAGACCAGAGAGAAATAAATCTGCCCTAAAACTAGAGCAATTGTTTTGTATTTTTTTTCACCAAGACACATATGACAAATGATATTTCCATTTAAGATACATCCCCCACAAGCACAAAAAAACCCAAGATGTTTGACATAAGCAATTTGTCATCGCATTTCATCCCTCTCTTCAACTTTAGAACTGTAACATGTAACTGTATCATCTTTGCGGAATAAGCACTGTACTACATACGTGTACCAGGAGCCAAGATACCTCTACTGAACTCAGAATAAACAAAATCCAATCCAAATTTTAAAAATTACAACCCATGCATGTTAAATTTTGGAAAACTTTTGAAAGTCTATCAGCTCACCCCTTCACACACACCCAATGTAGAATTGTTTAAACAATGCTCTATAAAGGAGAGATTGTGAACAAAAACAAAAGAACTTGCTTCAGATTTGGATTGGTAAAACATGAAATTAAAAACCCAACACAGGGTATTGAAATATATGGAGAAATATCAAAAAGTCTTTCTCATTTCACATCTTTTGGGAAGCTTACATTGTGCATGTCTTCCTTATCTAAGATGTAGTACATATTGCAGTTACCATTCAGACTGGCATTGAATCACATACACCCCACAAGTTTATTTAATTTTTCAGCCCTGTCTTATGTCTCTAATTAGGCTGCAAATTCCAGAAGATCAGGATTGTACCCTTCTCAGAGCTGTGGGCAACTCCAGGCACCAATAAGCCATTCTATTAGATTCTTATGTGATTAATTAAGCAAAGGGAATTAAGTCCTACATTTCTCTACCATTGTTTTTCTTGCCAGCTATTATTTCCTGTAAATTTATTGAACTGCTATTACAATTGAAGTAAAACAAAATAAACACGTGTGTGTGTGTGTGTGTGTGTGTGTGTGTAACACCTAAAGAGAATTGGCAGATGTCATAGATTGAGAAGAAAAATATGTTCTCCTTTAATCAGATACATCATCAAAAGCTCACTATACTTTTAATCTTGAACAACAACTGCTTTTAGCATGGGAATGTTGGTGAACTCTTAAGATAAATAGACCAAAATACACATCTGAATATAAAGAATCTTTTTGGTTTATATGTTAACTCCTAATGACATTAGTTGCATTTATTTTATATATCATTCTAATGGTTTCCTTCTACATCAATTTTACTGTTTATCTTTTTACTTCTAGTGTCACTTTTCTTAAAGAAAGCTCTTGTCAAGATAAGTCTGAAAAAATATAAATCTAAGCAAGACAACTTCAGTAACTTAATATATAGAGATTTGCTTTCACAGACACATTATTAAATTCAAAATTAAGGGTGAGCAATTTCTAATCATATGTCCCCAGTTTTATAGAAATGCCAAACTAAAAATCAGTACAAAAGCGAGCAACTTGGTTTTTAATGTTATACTCATTACAGGGAAAATTACAATGAGGAAAAGAGATGAAAAAAGTCATATGTAACCTGAATTCCTCAAGGAGCAGAGAAGAATATTAGGTTAGATCAAGGTTTCTCAATCTTTGCTGAAAGCTGATGCCTGAGAAGCTTTTAAGAATACTAATGTTTGGGTTCCAGCCCAAGATTCTAATTTACTTTGTCTGAGAGGATCCCAGGTATCTGTCATTTAAAAGTTCCTCAGATTGCAATGTGCAACCAGAGTTGAGAATCAATGGATTAAATGATACTAGATTACAAATAAGCTTTCCAAAAAAAAAAAAAATCTTACATTTTCTCTGTGTCTACTTCTGGTGCTAATTCAGGCAAAGTTTAAACTACCCTTTAAGTACAGTATGCTTTATTTAGACTTAAACAAAAAATATGCACAAACAAAACTGTAGGTTTCCCATGAAAACCATCTTTCACAATTATACCATGTGTAGCCAGAACCAAAATAGTAAAGACTAAGTTATAAATAATGTTAACTCTTTAATTTTATTGCATATCCATAGACTGCTTTGGTCTGACGTGGAAAAAGCTAACTCAATCTAATTGAAATGAAAGAAAGTGGGGACTGGATTTATCAGCTAATAACTGGAAAGGACCATAATAGATTACTAACCACACTAGATCTAGGTCCCACTGCCACCAAGACTTGCTTTCTCATTCTCTGTTATACTTGTACTCCATTCCTCCCATTCTTAGCCCTGCCTCTCTCTATATTGGTCTCGTTTTCTCTATCAAGAAGTATCCTTCAAGTAATAGGAGCCCTGGATTCATATCTTTGCAGCACCCTGACTTGGAAGTTAAAAGACAGTCTTTCCCTCTCCTCCAGAAGAAACGTCCCAGACAATGCCACTGATTGCTCAGAACTGGACCACAAGCCCGTTCTAAAAACCTCAAAATATTATTTATCAACAATTATATTACTTAACAATCAAACTGCATTTTAAAATCAATAGAAGTGAACATGGGGAAGAAGTAGATAGAGTAGAAGACCAATCTGAAGAACTCTGATTTTCTGAAGCAAAATACACCTTACAGAAGATACAGTGTAGTTAAATTACAGAAATAGTCAAAGGTCATATCATATCAAGAACATACTTTCATCTTAAAAGGATTAATTTAACTTTATTCTGAGAACTAAGAGGGCCACAAAAGAATTTTCAGCAGGGGAATGAGATGATGATAATTGTTTTAGTAAGATTACATTGGCAAGCGGGGATAAATTGAAGAGAATGCATTTTTTAAATAGAAACCAGTAAGAAGGATATTGTCCACATGAAAAGAAATCTAAGCTTCTCCTAAGGCAATAAGACAATTAGAAACATGGAATAGACTCGAGAGATTTTAAAAAGGTGGTATCTACAATACTCGATTGTGTATGAAGTGCCCAGAATGGCATAGGATTCAGGATAACTCACTGATTTCTGGCTTGCAAAACTTTGAGGAAAGTTATGCTATTAACTCATTCCCCATTTAGGAAAAAAAAAGTGCAGCTCACTGATGTGTTCATTTACTTTTATATAAACACGCTCTTTGAGGCCGAAGCAATCGGAGTGGTTTTCAATGAGATAATAAAATCTAAAAACTGTTCTTGAAGGTATTTCAAAACAGAACTTGTCACTAATCCTAATGTAACAGGAATGTATATAATGATTAATATTTAATAATTTTTCTCACACATAGGAATGCTATATTTTCTAGGATTTGACATTTTCAGTGATTGAGAATTACTATATTTTGTAAATAGAAACACCACGACCAAAACCAGGGTGCTATAAATAGAATGATGGCATTTGTTTCCACGCTGGTATATTGATATTCTAGAGTGATGTGAAAATAATAGTCAAAGTGAGATATTTCCTGGTAAATTTGGGGGTATGGTTAGGACTGAAATCCATGAGTTATCCCAGGGTAAACACTGGAGCCGAAAGCACCACCAGCAAGTATTCTTGGAGCAAACTGGAAATTGGTTAACTAAGAGAATTCAGAAATAGAGGCAGATTTGGAAGGAACAGATTATAAATTCAGTTTAATATATTAAACTAGAATTATTAATAGGCTAGAAATAGAGGTCAGTTCAGTTTATACTGTGACTTCAGCTTTCAGATCAACTTTAATCATAAAGTCATGATGTTAGGTGATTATTGCAGAAGTATATTAAAGTCACTACTCAGGACAAAGGTAGAACAAGGAGCGGTGAACAGGGTGGTAAGCCATATGACGATTTTAATAAATGTGGAAGAGGGGCAAGTAAGTAAATAACCCCGGCTAGAATGGTGTAGATTTGGGTATTCTAGTCACACGGCAAGAGCCCCAAACAACGTTCAAGATGAGAGGAGATAGAAAGGTTTTGAAGTGTTAGTAAGGAAGGACGAGTGGATGCTGACCTCACCCCTCCTCAAACCTGTGGTTCATACATAACACTGAAGAGCAGTCACTTGGCCAGGATGCTAAGTGGGTGAGGACTTCGAGGAAAGCCAGGTGCTCTAGTGAAGATTTCTTTTTTTCTTGGCTCTCCAATATTCAAACAATAGGTGGGGGACAGGACTTTTCCTCTCTTAGGAGCAAAAAAGGGAAGAGGCCAAAGAAGGAACAGACCCTACTCCCCTCGTCCCTGTAGAGGCCACTCACACAGCACCCGAATTCAGCTAACTCTGTGTCCCATGCTCCACCCTGAGGCAATCACAGAAAGGTGCAGCCAACTTGAGAAATTCTTCAAGGTACAGGCAGTAGTTTAAAAGACGATTTTCGTATGTTGAACCATCCTTGTGCTCCCGGGATGAATCCCACTTGATCATGATGTATGATCTTTTTGATGCATTGTTGTATTCTGTTTGCTAATATTTTGTTCAGGATTTTTGCATCTGTGTTCATCAGAGATATTGGTCTATAGTTTTCTTTGTTTGTGTTGTCTTTGCCAGGCTTTGGTATTAGACTAATGT
>PVJL010012398.1:0-37406 GCA_004026885.1 Lyroderma lyra | reverse complement strand
TAAGTATTCTGAAAGTACACATGCCATAAACTGTAATATCTACATACTAGGCCATGGGTAAATTTGAAATCAGCTTTTTGTCTCAATCTACCTTCTACTTAAAGTTTCTAAAGGAGAGGCATTGGGTGAGGAAAGAGGAATAAAAACAAGACAGAAAATGAAAATTGAAAAGATTCTTCAGGTGAACTATTAACACTACAATAATTAAACATGATGGCAGAAATAAAAGATCAGTACATTAAAAACAATTTCCCACCCACAGTAACAAATACTTTTTTTATTTTAATAACTTACATATAAAATTACATGGCAAAATATATAATAGCTTTCAAAGAAGAATTTTAAACATTTTTGGAAAAGATTAAATAATTAAATAAAAAATAGAGGAATAGAAAAATTCAATATAATAGCAATGTCATATTCCTGAAGTTAATCTACATATATAATTTAATTTAATTCCCAGCAAGATACCAAAAAAATTTGTAAAGAAACTATAAAACTTGATTTTAAAATTTGTATGGAATAGCAAAGACCAAGATTACTAAGATACTAAAGAAAACAAATGTGATAATCTACCCTATGAAATACTGCTTTGGGTATCCAGTGCCTTGTAGCAAACTATTCCAAATCTTAGTGACTTAAAACAACAATTATTTTATTAATCTTGTGATTGTATGGGGCAGGAATTTGGGCAGGGCTTGACTAGTATATCAGTAAGAGTTTAATCAAAGAAACAAAACAAGTAGGATTTACTATGAAGATTTATTTATTTCAACAAATTAACCTATGCACTATCAGGGCTGGCTAAGTAAGTCTGTATAGCATGAAATCAGGATGGGAGGATTACGCAGTTCTGAATTCCAGAGTCATAGGCAGAAGCTGCTGTCTGAAGCAAAATTTTCCTCTCTTGAGAAATATTCAGGCCTGCTTTTAAGGCCACCCAACAAATTAAATTAGGCCCACCAGGATAACTGCTATTACTTAAAGTCAACTGATTATGAGTTTTAATTGCATCTGTAAAATCTCTTCTCAGAGGCACCTGGATTACTGCTTGATTGAATAAAAGGGGAAGGTAATCCAGGCAAGTTAACCTGTCAGGAAGCTATTACAATAAGGTTATTTTGATTTATTAAAACTCCTTGTGATTTGTTGGGATCATTCAATGGTCCTCAGCGGTATGCTTATTGGTCTAGAGGGTCCAAGACAGCATCAATGTCTGAGACCTTGGCAGGAACAGCCAACGAAGTGGATTTAGCTGACCACCCCCTCCTTCTCCATGCAGTCATAATAGTCTCACTATTCAGCATCTACGTTAGGGTAGTTGGACTTCTTTCTTTCAAGGTTGGCACAGATCCTTTGAACTACACTAGAAATGGTCAGATACCTAAAATTCTAGAGCCATATCTCACTCGTCAAAGCAATCACAAGGCAGCAATTACAATATACAGTGGCTAGGAATAGACACTATTGTCTAATGGGAAATGTGTCAAAAAATTTGCTGCCATCTTTAATCTGCCACAGATATCCAGACATTATAAAACTATACTAGTAAAGAGAGTATGATATGAACATAGGCATACAAAAAGTGAGTAAAGGAAAAGAAAAAGTCCAGAAACAGACCTGCACATATATAAAACTTGATATACAGTAGAGATGCCACTATAGATTAAGCAAGAGATTCACTAAACAATAAACAATTCTGGATAATACTACAAAAAATTAAATCTCTACTTCAAATCACACACAAGAACCAATTTCACATAGATTAAAGACTTAAAGGTAAAACAAAAAACTTTAAAACTTAGAAAAAGTAAGAGAAAGATACCTTTATAAACTTTGAGTAGAAAATTATTTTTGAAATAAATACCAGAAATTTTAATCATAAATTAAAAAATAATCAGACTGCATTTAATTGAGAACTTCTGTTCATCAAAAGATTCTATTTAAAAAATGTGAAAAGATTAGACAAAAACTAGAAGAAAATATTTGCAACATATTTAACAAGTAAATTGTTAATATCTAGAAGTAAATAAATTCTACAAAATAATAACAAAAAAACAAACAATCCAGTGGTAAAATGGACAAAAATTTGTGCATTGGTATTGCACAGAAAAGAAATCATGAATGGCAAATAAACACAAGGACAGATGTTCCATCTATTTAGTAAATTAGTAATCACAGAAATGTTATTTAATACCAAACTATAGTATCATTTTATATCTACTAAATCATCTAAAATTAATAAATCTGGCAATAAATATTGACAAAGATGTGGAGAAAATGAGAATTCTCATACTCTCTTGTTGGAGTCCTAATTTGAACAATTAGTACTTAGATAAACAATTTGGCAGTTACACTTTTGGGTACATATCAAAAGTCTTCAAATTGGAAATATGTAACCCTGGGGTACCTGAGAAGTTTCTTATAGGCACAGAAAAATTTAAGGGAATAAATTGCTAGATTCCCAGTTTCCACATGTAATATATGTATTCTGAAGTGATCTGTCTGAGTCTGTGTCTTGACAATTACTTCCCTCCCTCCTTTCATTGTATTACAAATAAATAAATAAATAACACTCACCCATCATAAATTTCAAAATGCTGCATTATTCTAATCAGTAAAAACTTCAAGGAAGCCAAGTAACAAAAACTAGGCAAAACACTGATGATGGCAAATTCTCCTTTAATGACAGGAACATCAACAATGACTTTGTCAATTGAACGACATTGTTGTCTTTCCCAGTATTATATATAAATGTGTTTCTATTAAGGTCAAGGTAAGCATTAGAAATGCGCTACACACACACACACACACACACACACACACACACACACCATATTAGAGTGTAGTGAATACACAATACTGTGGAGTAGGATTATGGGAGTAGTGAGAATTTTCATTAGATACCCTCACTTTTTCAGGCCTTTTAATTGTGTAAGACAGCATTGAACCTGAGGGACAGAACTTTGTTTATGATAAAAAAGCAGAAAAGAATGAGGGTAACAAATACCCAAGACAGCAACACAAAATAAGGCTACATGCCTTATCACTCTCACAGAATTAAAATATTGAGAATATTTGAAAAAGCACCCTAGAAATAAAACAATGGGTTCCAAATCTCATGCTCTGACTCTGTCTGGGATTGTGTCTCAATTGAATATTTTACATTATTTCAAAGAATTAAACATAAAAATATTTATGTTATTTCCGACATCTCACATTGCATCTTTGGGAAAATAAAGCATATCATGGAGGTAAAAAGTGTTTCGTGTTTTCTTGAATATTTTTTACTCATAGGATAAACATTTCCTTGCATTTCACCACACATGCGCGCGCGCGCACACACACACACACACACACACACACACACAATGATTGGCGGACCCTGCGAAATGGTTTTTGTTTTTTACTAAGTAATAAATATCCTTTCTGGCACATGTCAATCACCTCTCTACTTTTTTATTACTTTCTACTGGAATAGAAAGTAGATTGTACTATACACAATGCATACTTAACAATGAACATTGCAAAAAGTCGTGTCCTGCATGGCAAGAGCTGTGGGAGAACTAAAAGGGTGACACAAGGTTAAGAAAGACAGTAGTTGAGATCAGATTATAAACAGGGCCAAGGGACTGAAGCCTTAAGGGCTGAGTCCCTAATCAGGCCTGACACATAGCTTTTATTAGTGGACAGAATGAGGAAGTGAAACTTGTTTTTTCCAAGGTGATTATCGTCCCTCATGGCTGTTTTCCTGAAAGTCCCCATTGTGTTCCAGCACCTATTGTGCTTTTACATATACACATAGCCCCAAGGACTCAGTATACCAAAACCACCCCAGAGGGTTGACTTAGTACCCAAGTCATCCCTAAGGGAGCATAACCGATATTATTCTATCAGGTCTCAACCTGAGTTGTACGTGGGAAGCAAGGTATCCAGGGGGCAGGAGATTAACTTCAGAAGGGGTGAGGGTCTATGCCTCACCTCTGTTGAGCCTAAATTCTCTCCTGATGGCCCCTATGCGATTATGCCTGTCTTAGGTTGTTCCTCCCTTGAGGAATCATAACTGTCATTGACTAACCAGCCATCTTCCAGGGCCATACAGGGTGATGTGAGATGTGTGAGTGAAGGAGGAACAGTACCCCCGAGAGAGGGTCAGTAATGTCTCCTAGATATTCTATGCCCCCGTGGCCACCAAACCCAGCTCCTGCCTTAGGATGTCATGGGGAATGTGTGGAGGGACAGATGGTTTGGCAACAGCGACACTTCATGTAAACCCTGCACTAACTAGTGGCTGAATATTTTCTCTTACTGTGAATTTCCCTGAATCCTGTCTCTTTCCAGGTGTTGGTAATAGTCACGTAAGAACCAGCAACAAATAGGAAAATAATAAGCCCTCCCATTTAAAGAGAGGAATTTTCAAATGAAGTTTTACTTTGTGTTCAATAATGATTTTTAAAAACAATTTTAACAAACTGTTTATTAACAATAATTGTTATGACAACTAAATCCAGAAAAAAATTAACACATAAGAATCTTAAAGGCACAGAAAATTAGAAAAAACAAATTTATATACATAACATTCGTTGCAAAGTATAATAGGGTTACCAATAAGAATAACATAGGTATAGAAAGAAGGCAAGATGGCAACTGGAGAGGAGGTCCCTAAAGCTTCTCCCAGAAAACACAATTGAACGGCCACCCAGGAGCCAAGAAAGAGGACCCTGAGTGACAAAACGGCTGTTGAGAAATCCACAAATAGCAAATGAACACCTGAAGGTTGGAGAGAAGGGGGCGAGTCGGGGAAAGGGAGGGGAGCAGAGACAGACTGCAACAGGACACAATCACTGCTGACTATTCAGAGTGGTACAGTGAGTGGGAAAGGAGAGACCGTGGGGGAGCTGGACTTTAGAGCTGCATGCTGGGGACAGAATTTGGGAGCCAGCCTCTGGAACTTTTGAGTAGTAGAAGGACTTAGTGAAGACTCTGGACTGCAAAGATGACACCCCAGCTCTAGGCCCCCTGGAGACCTACACAGGGCTGCAGTTCCTGTTCCCAGCCCACTGCAAAGGCGACCCTGCTGTCTCAGGCCAGGCCCACAGCTTTGGACTTATGGACTGTGCACTTCCTTGTGCACCCCAGGGTTCTGAAAGCAGTGTGAGCCCAAAGACAGCCAGATTCAGGGTGGGGAAGAAAGGCAGATTTGATAGCATTCCCCCAAGCCTCGGACCAGCTTCCCCAGCAAAGGCAGAGCGGCCCTTGGAGCGCGTTTTATTGGCCTCTCCCCAGGATATATGCACATAGCCTCCAAACACAGTAGGAGATCAGAAACAAGAAATAAACAACCCCCCTTTCTCCCAAAACTTGATCCCTAGTGCCACCTAGTGGCTGCCCTACAGCAAGACACCACAAAAACAATAATCTGGGCACTGAACATAAAGCCCTCATATCAAAGAGGAAGAACCCAGCAGAGAAGATGAATTCCTTAAAAACTAAAACTCCTCAGAAAGAAGATGAAATTTATCCAAAAGACAGCTTCTTAGACCTAGAAGGGTCTGATTTAAGTGACAGAGAATTTAAAGCAGCCATTCTAAAGACTGTGAAAGAAATGAAATCATACTGGCAGAACACCACAGCTGAGATAAATAACATAAAAAAGGATATGAACAACATAAAAAAGGAACTCCATGAACAA
The DNA here is from genome assembly GCA_004026885.1 of Lyroderma lyra. Taxonomy (NCBI): domain Eukaryota; kingdom Metazoa; phylum Chordata; class Mammalia; order Chiroptera; family Megadermatidae; genus Lyroderma; species Lyroderma lyra. The sequence goes on along the minus strand of PVJL010012398.1, from coordinate 31,714 downwards.
AAAGAACAATTTAAAAAAGAAATTCAAAACATAAGGAAGATTGAGATGGAAATGTGAGAAATAAATAATACAATAAAAGAAGTGAGAAATGAAATAACTGCCATAGGAAACAGGACCAACCAGATTAAGGAAAGAATTAGTGATATTGAAGATCAGAACATGGAAACAGCTCAGAAAGAGGAAGAGAGGGAATAGACAACCAAAAGGATTGAAAGAACTCTGCAAGAACTATCCGACTCCATGAGACAAAACACATCAGGATAATAGGAATAGAAGAGGGGGCAGAGCAATCTACAGAGAGCATACTCAAACAAATCATAGATGAGAACTTTCCAAACCTATGGAAAGATCTGGAACCCCAAGTTCAAGAAGAAAACAGGTCCCCTAGATACCTGGACCCTAACAGATCTTCTCCAAGACACATTGTACTAAAGATGTCCAAAAGTAAACACAAAGAGACAATTCTCAAGGCAGCCAGGGAAGAAAGAACTATAACATTTAGAGGAAAACCTATCAGACTGGCATCAGATTTCTCAGCAGGAACTCTGCAAGCCAGGAGAGAGTGGAATTCAATATTCAAAAATTTAAAACAGAGAAACTTAGAACCAAGAATAAATTAACCAGCAAAATTATCTTTCAGATATGAAGGTGGAATCGAGACCTTCTCAGACACACAGAAGCTGAGGGAATTTGCCAGCACGAGGCCAGCACTCCAAGAGATACTGAAGGAGGCTCTTCGACCTGAAACAAAACATCAGGAAAAAATGGAACAAAGTTGGGGCAACAAGAAAGAAACAAAAATAAACAAACAAACAAACAAACAAAAACAAAGAAAGAAATAAGTAATGGCCACAGGAAATCCTCACATATCGATCATCACTCTAAATGTTAATGGACTGAACTCACCAATAAAAAGACACAGAGTAGCAGACTGGATTAAAAAACAAAATGCATCCATATGCTGTCTCCAAGAAACACACCTCACCTGTAAGGACAAACACAGACTCAGAGTGAAAGGATGGGAAACAATACTCCAAGTAAATGGTAACCAGAGAAAAGCAGGAGTGGCCATACCGATATCTGATGAAATAAACTTCAAGTTGAAAAAGATAGTAAAGGACAAGGATGGACATTACATAATGATAAAAGGCACAATGCAACAACAAGAAGACTTGACACTAATAATATATATGCTCCCAACCAGGATGCACCAAAATATACAAAGAAACTACTAACAGATTTGAAAGGAGAAACTGATGAATACACAATCATAGTGGACTTAAACACCCCACTAACAGCCATGGACAGATAAATCAAACAGAAGATAAATAAGGAAATAACAGCTCTAAATGACACATTACAGCAATTGGACATAATTGACATTTACAGGACACTTTATCCAGCAAAAAGAGACTACACCTTTTTCTCTAGTGTGCATGGAACATTCTCAAGGCTAGACCACATGCTGGGACACAAAAGTAGCCTCAGCAAATTCAAGATTGAAATCATACCAAGTGTATTCTCAGACCACAAAGCTTTGAAATTAGAGATCAACTGTAAAAGGAAAGCAGAAAAAAACACATGCAATGGAGATTAAACAACAGCTTATTTAAAAAGGACTGAATAAAAGATCAAATAAAAGATGAAATTAAAAAATATATAGAAACTAATGACAATGAAACTAATGACAATGAGAAAGTGGTAATAAGAGGGTAATTTATGTCATTACAGGCCTATCTTAAGAAATAAGAAAAATCACAAGCAAACATCTTAACATCCCATCTTAAAGAACTAGAAAAAGAAGAGCAGACAAAACCTAAAGTCAGCAGAAGGAAAGAAATAATAAAAATTAAAGCAGAGCTAAACCAATTAGAGAACAGAAGGACAATAGAAAAAATTAATATAACGAAGAGCTGGTTCTTTGAGGAAGTCAACAAAATTGACAAACCCCTGGCGAGACTAATTAAATAATGAAAGGAAAGGACACAAATATCCCAAATTAGAAATGAAAGGGGAGAAAATACCACTGATACCCCAGAAATACAAAGGATTATAAGAAAATATTATGAAGGACTTTATGCCACAAAATTTAACAACCTAGAAGAAATGGAGAAGTTTCTAGAAACTTATAGCCTACCAAGATGGAACCAAGAAGAACTGGATAATCTAAATAGACTAATCAATAGCAATGAGATTGAAATGACTATCCATAATCTCCCTAAAGGCAAAAGCGCTGGACCAGATAGTTTCACCAATGAGTTCTACCAAGCATTCAAAGAAGAATTAACGCCTATCCTCCTCAGACTCTTCCAAAACATTGAAGAGGAAGCAATACTTCCTAACTCATTCTAATACCAAAGCCTGGTAAAGACAACACAAAAAAAGAAAACTATACACCAATATCTCTGATGAACACAGATGCAAAAATCCTGAACAAAATATTAGCAAATAGAATACAACACTGCATCATAAAGATCGTACATCATGATCAAGAGGGATTCATCCTGGGAGCACAAGGATGGTTCAACATAAGAAAATGAGTCAATGTGATACACCACATAAACAAAATTAAAGATAAAGACCATATGGTCATTTCAATTGATGCAGAAAAAGCTTTCGACAAGGTACAACATCCATTTATGATCAAAACACTAAATAAAATAGGTATAGAAGGAAAGTATCTCAACATAATAAAGGCCATATATGAGAAACCCTCGGCAAACATCATACTGAATGGGGAAAAGCTGAAGCCTATTCCCCTAAAATCAGGAACAAGACAGGGATGCCCCCTGTCACCACTATTATTTAATATAGTATCAGAAGTTCTAGCCACAGCAATACGGCAAGAGAAAGAAATAAAATGTATCCAAATTGGGAAAGAAGAGGTCAAATCGTCACTATTTGCAGATGACATGATCCTTTATACAAAAAATTCCAAAGATTCCATCAGGAAACTATTAGAAACAACTAATGAATATAGTAAAGTTGCAGGATACAAAATCAATGTACAAAAATCAACAGCATTCCTTTATACAAACAGTGAATCCTCAGAAAAAGAAATGAGGGAGTCAATTCCTTTTGCTATCACAACAAAAAGAATGAAATACATGGGAATTAACTTAACAGAGAACGTGACAGACTTATACACAGAAAACTTTTGAAAGAAATTGGAACAGGCTTTAAGAGGTGGAAAAATATCCCCTGTTCATGGATAGGAAGACTTAACACTGTTAAAATGGCCATTCTGCTCAAAGCAATCTACAGATTTAATGCAATACCCATCAAAATCCCACAATCATACTTTCGTGAAATAGATAAAAGAATTAATAAATTTATATGGAACCATAAAAGACCTCGAATTGCCAAAGCAATACTACATAAAAAGAATAAGGCTGGTGGCATTACACTTCCTGACTTCTATTTATATTACAAAGCATCAATAGTCAAAACAGCTTGGTACTGGCAGAAGAACAGAAATAGAGACCAATGGAATAGAACTGAAAAACCAGAAATAAACCCACAAATTTATGGAGAAATTATTGTCGATAAAGGAGCAAAGAACATACAATGGGGAAAAGACAGCCTCTTTAGTAGGTGGTGCTGGGAAAACTGGAAAAACATACCTGAGCTGTGAACTCTCCCCATATACAAAAATTAACTCAAAATGGATTAAAGACCTTCATATCAGACCTGCAACAATAAACTGTATAGAAGAAAACAATGGTACTAAACTTATAGACCTAGGACTCAAGGAAGACTTCATGAACCTGTCCTCAAAGGCAAGGGAAGTAAAAGCAAAAATGAATGAGTGGGACTACATCAAACTAAAAAGCTTCTGCACAGCAAAAGAAACCATCAACAAGGCAAAGAGACAGCCAACTGAATGGGAGAAAATATTTGTAAATAACACATCAGATAAGTGTCCAATATTTAAAATATATAAAGAACTAATAAGAATTAACAACGAAAAAGCAAACAACCCAATTAAAAAAATGGGCAGAAGAACTAAACAGACACTTCTCCCACGAAGAAATACAAATGGCCAGCAGACATATGAAAAAATGCTCATCCTCATTAGCTATCAGGGAAATGCAAATCAAAACCACAAGGAGACACCACCTCACACCTGTTAGAATGGCAATTATCAACAAGACAAGGTATAACAAGTGCTGGAGAGGATGTGGAGAAAAAGGAACTCTGGTACACTGCTGGTGGGAGTGCAAACTGGAACAACCACTGTGGAAGGCAGTGTGGAGGTTCCTCAGAAAATTGGGAATGGAGTTACCATTTGACCCAGCAATCCCCCTCCTGGAGATCTACCCAAAGAACTAGAAAACCTTTGTCCGCAAAGACTTAAGTGCCCCAATGTTCATCGCAGCACTGTTCACAGTGGCCAAAACATGGAAATAACCAAAGTGCCCTGTGACAGATGACTGGATAAAGAAGCTGTGGTACATATACACAATAGAATATTACTCAGCTATAAGAAAAGAGGAAATATTGCCATTTGCAACAAAATAGATGGACCTGGAGATCTTCATGCTTAGTGAAATAAGCCAGACAGAAAAAACAAAGAACTGTATGATTTCACTCATATGCGGAATATAAAACTGAAAGCAAAGAAAAAAAGAAATGAACAAACAAACAAACAACCCATGGACAATATCAATAGTTTAATGTTTATTTGGGGACAAGTGGGTTAGGGAGGGGAGAAAGGGGATGGGGTGGGAGAGGAGGGGGGAAGCTAAATATAAGGTGATGGAAAGAGAAGTCACATTAGGTGGTGAACTTATAATACAACAAGCTTACAATGCACTGTAGAATTGTATGCCTGAAACCTATGTAATCCTTGCTAACAGATGTCACCCCAATAAGTCTAACAATAAAAATGAATTAAAAAAAAAAAAGACGTATCACAGTCACACGTCTGAGTACTAAAGACAAAGAAAAATGCAAAGGCAAAGAAACAAGCCAACGAGAAGTGACATCCATCAGGGGAAATGAATATTTGAACAGTAACAGATTTCTCACCAGAAACCATGGAGGCCAGAAAGGAGTGGCAACACATTTTTCAAGTGACCAAAGAAAAGAGCTATTGACCCAAAATACTCTATCTGGTGAAAATGTCTTTCAGGAATGAAGGGAAAATCAAGTCACTCTTGGATGAAGGAAAACTAAGAGAAATCAGATGCCAGCCTTTCAAAACAAGACTGAAGGTGGTTCTCTAAACAAAGAGAAATACCCTAAAAGCAGCACCCTTGGAACTCCAGGAAGGAAGGAGGAACAATGGAGAGGGCAAAAATCGTTACTGTCTGCTACGATTTCCCTCCATTTTTGTCTGAGAACATCTTTTTTTTTTTATCTTTGATTTTTGAAGGATAATTTCACTGTGTAGAATGTTAGGCTCATATTTAAAAATATTTTAAATATTTCACTCCACTCTCTTCTTACTTGTATACTTTCTTTTTTTTCTTTTTTCCCCCAACAAGAAATCTGCTGAAATTCTTATTCTTTTGTTCTGTAGGTAAGGTGTGTTTTTCCTCTGGCTTTTAAAAGATTTTTCTCAAAAAAAAAAAAAATTAATGGCATACACACAAAAAAAATTATTATTTAAGCAAAAAGATACTTAGTTGTTTAATTTTTTACAGTTAATGCTTTTAGATATGTTATAGAAATTATAGAGACAAAAAATTATATGATCTATGTTTCAGATTTTCAATGACAGTCATAATTATAAATATCCTGCCTCCTAAAATTCATTTTTATTCATCTGATAATATGTGCTAATATGTGGATACTAAAGCATGTTGCTTTATGGCTTCCTTACTACTGCCTCCTCCTCCTTCTCCCCACTTGCAACGCTAACAGTGTGTAAAAGTGACAAACAAATAAAAGAAAGTTTCAGCATATTCCAGAATATTCTCTATAATTCCAATTCATTTCATATCCTTATATTTAGAAGTTTTATAATGTATACCTTTATTTGTATACAATAAAATGACAATTATTGTTATCATGGCAATATTACAAAACTACAGAGGAGATGAGTTTTAGGTTTGGAAAAGTGACAAAAATTAGTGCATCCATTAATTGATTATTTTCTTCCATTACCAACATTATTTAATTTCTTGTAATAGTTTCTTTATTCCAGTAATTACCACTTATCTAAGACACTATTTTTGAAAATAAAAACATGTCAATAAAAATCAATTGCAAATTTCCTGCTATTATTGTGTATTAATGATATCATTAATGATAGCCTTAATACACAGGGTGAAAACAAAAGCTAAATGGTGATCCTTCATTTTCCACCACAGTACAAACACTAAAATAATCCTAATCTATGATTTGCTGAGAGTTAGTTTCTGTTTATGAGTATTCCATTTAGTCTTTACATATATAATACACATTAAACCCTTTCATGTGAATTGTCCTTATAAATAATAATCAGTTTTAAGAAGAAAATGTAGAAAGAATCCAGTATCATAGCAATTGGAGTAAGAATGTCCTGCCTATGAAGAGAGGCATTTTATCAGTTTAGTATTCATAGATTCATCACTCTATTGTTATGGCTCAAACATATTAAGTTTTTAAGAGCAGTTTCACAATTTCTTATAGACAAATATTAATTTTTGCCCCTCATTATTTCCTGAGAAAACAAAACAAATGAGATTACCAGAAGAGAATGAGCCTTCTTCAGTTTTTTTCTCTTTGTGTGTCTGCTTGTTTTTATGGGAGGAGGGCAGGGGTGCAGGGGTGGGAAGGTGGTACAGGAGAGGCAATTAATTATTTATGTTGATAAATTTAATTGGGTCAATGTTAACAGAGAAGATTTTTATATCTGATTTTTATACCTGAAGAAAATTTTCTATACCAGAAAAATCTAATGCAATATATTACAGTACAAATACAGTGAAAATAAGGGAGAAAATTGTTTGATGCATTCTGATTGGACAAGATGTAAGACTTCTAGAGTCTTGAGCTTGTTTGTTTTGGTCTGTGCAATGCTTTTTATGTTTGTCCTTTAATGAGTCTAAATTTCTAGAGGAGAGAAACTAAAATGGTGAGAGACAGCCATGTCCTAAGAATGCTTAAAGGACCATGAATGTTTAGTAAGGAGAAGAAGAATTAGGACGTATCCAGCCATACTCAAGTTGCTGCAGTGAAAGTGTCCATTGCTTTGTAAGCCAGAAATTCATTAGTCAATAATTACAACTTACTATGTACATATTTTATGTGAAACTCTGTTAATCACCAAAATGGGTTGGTGACACAATATTTCCTGCCCTTGTGGAGTTTTTTTTCTTATAGGCCTTGCATAGATAAGGTATGGTTATTATTTTCATAATCATTTCTCTTCCTGGGGATTCACATTAGCCAGTCTTCATAAAGAACACCCAGAGTATGGAGTTGAGCTGACATCTTAGATAAGAAAGGTGAGGAAGTTCAATTAAATTCAGCAAGTTTCTCTAATATAAACTAAAAGAAGAAAAACTAAAATATCAGTAATATTGAATCTGAGGTTTTTGTTTTTGTTTCTTAAATTTCATTCCAGGAGGAGATGATGTGGAACAATCCTACTATGGGAGAATAGAAACCTTGATAAGAGCCAGAATTCATTCCACAACATCTACAGGAATTAGGAGTAAACTACAGCTCTTCCCAGATTTTTCTGCCATTTAAAACCAGAATCCTTCACTGAAGATACTTCTCTCTGCTTGTGCTTTTAGAATTGTTCTCTAATCATTTATTATTTTGATCTCCCTTAATAATGAAATTTAAAAAATAGCAATAATATATTTAATAATAATACATGTGATAACTATTTATTAAATACCATCTATATTCCAGTCATTGTACGAAGTGACCTATTTGTATTTTTTTTAAGGTGAGCAACGCTCTGAGGTAATCATCATTTCCTTCATTTTTTACAAAAGAAAAGCATTAAACTTGATAGAGATGAACTGCTTTTTCTCAAAGTGATATAGAGAGTTTTGAGTCTGGCTCAGTCATTTATAAAGTCCCTACTTAGGCCAAAGCTTTTGATAATTTCCAAGAAGCCAGATAAAGTAGTATTATTTAGAGTAATATTGTGTAGAGTGGGAGAAGGAGCAGAAAATGTTTGTAAGTGCATAAAATTAACACTGCCAAGAAAAGAATCAGGCCCCTAAGTGCTAAACGCAGCCTCCAACTGATAACAGCAAGGAAAGATCTACAAATGCCCAAGAGTGGAAATGGTGACCTATAACTGCAAACTCTGCCAACAACCTGAATGAACTTAGAAGCAGATTCTTACCTAAAGATTCCCAGGAAGAGCCCTGTTGTCTGACACCTTGATTTGGAACTAGTGAGACCACTGACCTACAGAATTGTGAGGTAATAATTTATGTTGCTTTAAGCCATTAAATTTGTTGTAATTTATTACAGTGGCAGTAGAAAACTAATATAGTATTTCAGAATGAGACTGGGACACGAAGGGATCTTGATTTTCAGGAAGGTTAAAGAAACATTACCTCGTAAGTCTTGTGAAAACGTGGAAGATCTAGGGAGAATAAAATGGATAACATCTACATTTTTTGGTTTGGTTTTAGTTTTTAAATTTTTTTGTTGTTGAATTTGTTGGGGTGACGTTGATTGGTGAGGATTGCATGGGTTCCAAATGTACAGTTCTACAGTGCATTATCTATGTGTTGTATTGTGTACTCATCACCCGGAATTGGTTCTCTTTCCATCGCCATATATTTGTGTCTTTGTACGTTTATATTTAATTTACGTCAAATTCTGCTATAACACTTCTGTTAGCCAATCCCTCTCTTTTTTGTTTTCCTAGAGGTTCTCATTGCTTATATTAAAATCCTCTCCAGGTATACATTTCATTCTCAGTAAAATCTTGAGTATGTGGTTTAAAAAAAAAAGTTAACATTGCCTATTTTTTTTAAAAAAGTTTACAATGTATACTTTTTTATTTGAATTTCAAGATATTTTCATGTACACTTTTTTATATTTAGCATAAATGCTAAACTGCCTCTCAAATTCATTCCTTTCTGTCCTAAATTATGCTAAGACAATCCAAGAGAAGGGGTTTTTGGTCCAGGCTTACTTAAATTTCTGGGGTATGTTGGTATGTTAGTGATTGGCATGTTGAAGGCAGAGCTCATACAAGAGTGAGATACACTTCTTTAGAAATGATTGTGCAAGGAAAACTGTCAGCACCTAGCCTCAACAGCCTGGTCTATTCCTTTCTGAACTCCTTTCTGCTAAAGTCTTGGATTCCCTTTTAATTTTAGTATTGGAGGAAATATTCTTAGGAACTTTCATTCAAAAAGGAAAATAGTGATTCATGATAATCCTGGATTAGACTAAATGGGAGTGTTATAACAAACAGATCTCAGTGCATCACAAATGTAACTTTCTAAATTAAAATATTCAAAGGTAGAAGGCTTTCAAATATTCAACTTTTTACCGTTGTATTCAAATTAAATTAAAAGGAACTTGATAATTATGCAAAAACTAAAATTAATGCCAGTACCAAATGCTGACAAAATGCAAATGAAATTTCTATACTAATATATTGGTGTTGGCCGGGTTAGTTGGTTCAACCACTTTGAAAAATAAAATTGAAAAAATGCATCAAAAGCCACGAACGTACTGTTCATAGCCATAGACTTAGTAATCTCGTTTATGGAAATTTCTCCTTTGAAATTCCACTATTCCATTTCAACTATGCAAGTTGTTTTTAAGAATGTTTAATTGAACTTATAAAAGCTTAGTATGAATATCTTATATTTATACTAAAATAAAAATATAAAGACAACACAATGAATAAAAAGAATGTCAATAATATTTCATAAGTGACTACTACCTGTCAAGTGCTGAGCCAGAGCTACACATAGAGAATCTCATCGAAAAATGGTTGATTCAGTCATCTAAAACCCAGAAACCTTCATTACTAGATGATTTTGTGTTTTTATAGTTCTGACATAAATGATATTTTAGGATAATCCTAAGTACACAATGAATACATTTCAAAAGAACTGTATTATGTTTAGTTCAAAATAGTTATGTATTTAAGAATATGTGATCTAACTGGACCACTGAGTCAACATCTACTGTGGAATATTGCTATGAGTCATTTACTCAAGGACAGGCCATTGTAAATAAAGTTATTTTTAGTTTCTTAAGAATAGAGATCTATCTTATTTGTATCTTGCTATTGATTATGTAAGCCAACTTCAAAAGATTTTTATTTGCCTGATATTAGAAACTTAGTTCTGAATCCATAACTGCTAGAGAACGGTTTGTTGTGAAACACTTAAGTTTAACCCATTTCAACAGCATACTTCAAGTGAAGAAAGCAAAAAGAAAACTGAATATACATCCCAATAGCAACAAAACAAAACATGCCTATGGGGGAAAAAAAAGACTTGAAAGGAATAAACACAAGCAAGAATAACAATGATTGAGTATTGGCATTGCATGATTTTTTTCCGTTTTCTAAAATTTTTTCCTAAGTAACATGGAGTTGGGTCTTTCTTTTTTATCCAACTTGGCTCTTCCTTTTAAATCAAGGTGTTTAGACCATCTACATTTAACGTGATTATTAATATGGTTAAGTTAAACCTACTGGTTTTGTGATTTGTTTTCTATCTCATTTGTTCTTTGTTTGCTTTCTTCTCGTTTTCTGCCTTTTAGATTAATTGGTCACATTTAATGATTCAGACTCCTCTCCTTAGTTATTAACTATAACTCCCTGTGTTATTTTAGTACTTGCTTTTACATGTATAATATACTTTAACCTGTCTTTAAAAATCTACCTTCAAGTGATAATCACTTCTCATCTAGTATAACAAATTTACAAGAATATTCTTCCTTCTCCCTGCTTTAATACCACTGTTGCCATTCATTTTACTTCTGCATTAAACTCCATGATATATTGCTATTGATTTTTTCTGTAAGCAAAAATTATCTTTTAAAAATAGTTAAATAATGAGAAATAATTTATGATATTTACCCATATTCTTAAAATTTATGGTGTAAAGTAAATGGCAAGATACAAAGCTATATGTATTTTATATATATATATATATATATACACACACACACACACACACACACACACACACACACACATATATATAGAAGATAGAGTAGCAGCATTCTGTTTCTATTTCTTTCTATTTTGCAACTTGCTTTAACAAACTTTGATTATTATTATTTTATGAAAAAAGTTGGTATAATATACCTTTGGTTTATTCTAAGTTTATGGGAAGAATAAAAATGTTCAAGGTATAATAAAATGTTAAGTGGAAAGAAGAATAACAAAATGTTATACCACCATACAATTATGTTCAAAATAAAAAGCAATACTTGATAAATTATACTACATACGAAATCAGACAATATCATTTTACTAATCTGCTGTAGATTGAGAAAGGATGGGATGGAGTGGGGTATTCGTCCACATAGTAACATCATCCATCTGCTCTGTATCTCAAATCCTAAACAGGAAATTACTTCTTCCATTAACTATCTAAAATATCCACTTTCTCCCAGATGTACAGAAGAAATGCTGATTGAGGAGAAAATAAAATGCCAACAGTCAGAGAACACAGAGATGAGGATGGGGAGCCACAGCATTAAATGGATAGAGCAGGTGTTGCTGGGGCGTGTAAAGTGATAGCATCTACAAAAAGTAGAAAAGGAAGCACAGTAATTAATTGAATAAAGACTGCTTTAAATAACTTTGATTATAAAATGTTCAAAGACTAAGTATAAGGGTGTTATTTTTTTCAAATAAAAATATATGTAGGTATCACAGCATAAAGCACCATGAAACGCAGACGGTGTGAAGCATATCAAGAAGGAATAGGAATCCAGGCTGGATTATAACAAGAATTGCTTTCTTAGCCACAGTTCATGTGGTATTTCTATCTGCTCCTTGGTGATGAGCAGACTCTTTTACATATCCATCACAGTGTATAAGATACATTTGTACCAATGTAATCTTTATAATAAACCATACACAGAATTATTCCAGGGTCTGTGTTTCAATCATTTGCAAAAGATTTTTCTGCTCTGTTTTTAAACTCCCACATTGTAAAGTAGCCTCTAAAACTGGTATAGAAAATTATTGGTTTGCTGCACTTGATGAGACTATTGCAAACAAGATAATTTTGCCTAAAATGGGATAAAAGGGTAAGCTATACCCTTTATGGAATCTTGTTTTAATAAGATTAATTTCTGTTCAAAATTTTAAAAAAGGTAGTCCAAAATGTTAGTAGAATATGTCATTGCAATATGAGATTTTGAGTATTTTAGCCTACTTTTTGCTTTTTTACAAATATTTCTAATTGCTAACTTTGATATGGAATATAAACATCTTTAAAAAGTTGCATGCTTCCCAAACTTAGTAAGATCATACAGAATATATTTAAACATTCCCTTGTTATTTAGGAGTCATCCTGTGATTCTCCAGACACTTTCTCTGACAGAGTAACATTTCTCCTAGGATAATTGAAATGTATACAACACAGTTTACAGACATCCTCAGGATGCCATTATTCTTCTGTGTTCTTCAACTATAATGTTGAGATAATCCATGTGGTAACTTTTGATATCATCTTGTAATTAGGTATTTGATATCTGATATACCATCAGTTGTCAAATAGAACTAGTCAAATTTCTTAAATCACCTTATTTTACACATAGCTCTAATCCAACAGTGTTTTCCCTGAGGTGTGTATGTATATACATATATTAGGTTAGTTCAAAAGTAATTGTGGTTTTGGATCATGAAGTTTAAACCATTATAACTAGCCTCAAACACATCCTTATTAATCAAAATAGGAACCATTACAATCGACACATTTTTGCCAATGAGAAATAAGTTTGTTTATTCCTATGGCATAAAAATTCATGCTTCAGGATTTGATGAACTCTTGGAAAGCATTTTCTGCATCCTGCTGGTTGTGAAAGCATTTTCCCTGAAAAAAGTTGTCAAGATGCTTGAAGAAGTAGTAGTGGGTTGGTGAGAGGTCAGATGAATATGATGGATAAGGCAAAACTTCCTAGCCCAATTAATTCAACTTTTGAAGCATTAGTTGTGCGATATGTGGTCAGACATTGTCATGGAGAAGAATTTCTGTTGATGAATACTGGCTGCAGGCATTGCAGTTTTCAGTACGTCTCATTGAGGATGCTTCTCAGATGTAATGGTTTCATCAGGATTCAGAAAGCTGTAGTGGATCAGACCAGCAGCAGACCACCAAACAGTGACCATGACCTTTCTTTAGGTGAAATTTTGCTTTGGGAAGCTCTTTGGAGCTTCTTCTAAGTGCAATCACTGAGTTGGTTGTCACCGGTTGTCATATAATATCCACTTTCATTGCATGTCACAATCTAATAGAAAAATGGTTCATTGTTGTGTAGGAGAAAATGACATTTTAAATAGTGATCTTTTTCCCATCTGCTTATGAGACACTCACTTATTGAGCTTTTTTACCTTTTCAATTTTCTTCAAATGCTGAACAACTGTGGAATAGTCAAAGTTGAGTTATGTGGCAACTTCTCATGGAGTTTTTAGAGGATCAGCTTCGATGATTGTTTTCATTTGGTCATTGTCAACTTCTGATGGTCAGCTACTACACTTCTCATCTTCAAGGCTCTTGTCTCCCTTGCAAAACTTCCTGAACTACCACTACACTGTATGTGTGTTAGCAGTTCCTGGGCCAAATGCGTTGTTGATGCTGCAAGTTGTCTCTGCTGCTTTATGACCCATTTTGAACTTGAATAAGAAAATTGCTCAAATTTACTTTTTGTCTAACATTTCCATGCTCTAAAATAAATGTAAAATTAACAGCAAGTTATGAGTCATTAGCAAAAAATAAATAAATAAAGTGATAAATCTGCCTTAAAATTATGTATAACATAACCACGTTTATTTGAGAATATATGCCAATATCAAACAGCAAATTTCAACAATGCGAAAACCATAATTACATTTGCACCAACTTAATACATTTCCAGCAACTTATTTTTTTTTAGAACTAAGGTCGGTCTCTCTTTTTCTCTTTCTTTCTCCCCCTTATTTCTTCTTTCTTTCCCTTTCCTGCTATTTCCCTCCTTTCTACTTCTTTCCTTCGTCCTTGTCATCTCTCTCTCTCTCTCTCCTTCTTTTTTTTTCTTTCTTCATTGGAGCGCTAATCTTGACTACAGAAAAGAGAAGCTGCTGCTAGCCTGAGACATTAGAGAAAAATTATTCTAATTAACTTAGTATATCAGTATCTCTTCATCCTGTTCCTGACTGATGAATCTTATCTATAGACCACAACATCCCAGACACTCAGCTCTAAGAAACCCATCTCTGAATTTTGGCTAGCCAAAAGGAAAAAAAAAAAAAGCTCATGGCACCCTTTCCCTAATTTTATTGACCAATTGTTTCCATTGCTCAGTTGGAGAAGAGCTCTGAGAAGCATAAATAGAAAGGACAGGGATCTTAGGAAGCAGTTCCTAATTTCCTGAGTATGCTGGCCTGCAGGCCACTCCTGAGAATCACTGTCAATTCTTAGGCCTGAACCCTTTAGAGTTCAGAAGCATTTAGGAAAACAACAGTGAAAGCAACTAACATAGTTACCTTTATGGGAGCTACAATACCTTGTAGCTAAAACATGCTGAAATGCCTAGAAGTAAACTGTCTTTTTGTGTCATTGATGATTGATTACTCAGATTCTCCCCATGTCCTCAATCTTTCATTCATTTAGTTGTGAAGATAGAGCATTTTGTTTGGGGGTGTTTTCTTTCTAAGCATATTCTAAGTATAAAGCCATTGTGTTTTCTCAGAGCACATTTTTTTAGGGGAGGGCATGAATGCAGTCCCTCACTACCACCACTTATGCAGTAGAGTTTCCCACATTTGGGGAAATTGCAGAGGTCAGCACATCCGGAGTGCAATGGATAAGCCTAGCCCTGGGAAAACCACCTTCGTGATCATGGTATCTCTCCTGCCAGGTAAGTATATTTTTTTCACTTTTTTTTTTTTGTATATAATAGCATGTGATTGAGTAAGAATAATAGTGTTCTTAGTTCTCAATAGGAGGTATATCAGAATTATTAGAAAAAAACTTCAAAAAACATTATTTTCTTCCCAAAGATATACTCCAGTGAAAAAGAGAGAAGGGGAAGGGGAGACTGTGATTGGTAGCTATGCCCTTTGTATGAAATTCCTGAATGATCCATGCCCTTTGATCACTCATTAGTATGATAGAAAGAGATGGCACCTCTGATGCAGAAAACCTAGGTGTCAGTCAGAGCTCTGTCATTTTTTATATTTATTCATTCAACTAATACAGTACTATTTCCTCTGTCAGACACTGGTTTAAGTTTTAAGTATAGAGTGGTGAATAAGACAGAAACACTTGTTGACTTCCTGGAGCTTAAAATCTATTGGGTACAACAAATATTAAATAGGTAATCATCCTAAAATTAATTAAATTTGTGAATTATATAAAAGGAAAATACAGGGTGCTCTGACCTGTCTAACCATAGAAAGGTAATCACGCTCCTGTGCCTTAGTTTCACCATGCACAATCTGGCATAAACAAAATTTGACAAATGACCTTACTAGACATATAGTAAGGATAGTTAGAAAAGAATAGATGTAATTGTGGCTTGGGAAATTTCATGTGGCAAATACATATAGATGATTACCATCAAGTAGATTTTATTTTAACACACAAGTAACCCACGTCTTTCCCTTTAGCTCACATACATGAGATCTGACAATTAAGTTTGCAAACTTGACACTCTGTGCTTCTGTTGGCAAACAAACAATTTGATAAGGTGTCATAACCTTGATATATCTGTGTCTCTCAGCTGTGTTCATGTTAATGTGTGATGGTGTCTTGCGGCATGGTGTTCGTTACTATTGTTGCATGTTTTTGTGTGTCATTGTGAGAATATCAAAGCTTATATTAGAGCAACAAACAAACTTTAAATTTCTTGTTAAACTTAGCAAGAGTGGAAGTGAAATCAGAAACGTGTTAGTTTAAGTTTATGTGACTAATGCCATTAAGGAAAATGGCAGTATAGAAATGGATTAAACATTTTTCTGAGGGGAGAGAAAGTGTCACTGATAAAGAGAGGTCAGTGTGGCCTGTAATGAGCAGAACTGATGGAAACATTGCAAAAATTCATTGAATTGTGTGTCAAAATTGTCAGTTGACTGTGAGAAGCTTAGCAGACCAGGTAAACATTGATAGAGAAACAAGAAAATCTTAATTGGAAATATTGGCATGAAAAAGGTGTGCGCAAAAAGGTCCTAAAGTATCTCATCAATGAACAAAAGCAAAAAAGAGTGACATTTGCCAAGACATTTTGGAGAGGCTAAACAATGTTTTGGGCCATGTAATCACTGGTAATAAAACGTGGGTGCACCAATATGACCGTGACAAAGTGTCAAAGTTCATAATGGAAGTTGACAAATTCTCCAAGGCCAAAAATGTTTCATAAGTTCAAATCAAGAGTCAGAACAATGTTGCTAACCTTTTTTGATATCAGAAGAATTATTCATTATGAATTTGTACCAACTGGCCAGTCAACCAAATTTACTATTTGGAAGTGCTGAAAAAGCTGCCTGAAAAAGTTAGGCAGAAACTACTTGAACTTTTCACCAACAACTCATGGTTCTTGCATCACGACAATACACCAGCTTACATGGCACTGTCTGTGAGGGAGTTTTTGGCCAGTAAAAAAAATAACTGTTTTGGAACATCCTCCCTACTCACCTGATCTGGCCCCAAAGACTTTATTTTACCCAGATAAGAGAATTATTGAAAGGAAGGCATTTTGATGATAATCAGGACATTAAGGGTAATACAACGACAGCTCTGATGGCAATCCCAAAAAATGAGTTCCAAAATTGCTTTGAAGGGTGGACCAGACGCTGGTGTTGGTGATAGTTTTTCAAGGTATATACTTCGAAAGAGACCATTGACATTCTGCAATGAGGTATGTAGCACTTTTTCTAGGATGAGTTTGCAAACTTAATTGTCAGACCTCAAATACAGGGTCTTAGAGAAGTAACACCCATTTTTATGAACTGGTAATCTATACCAAATCTTTTATTACAAAATCATAAGCATGTAATTCTGTAATATAACAATAATTTAACTACTTAAAAAAGGGAGTTACTTCTGCTGCACCCTGTATTCTGGAGATCACCAAAAAAATTAAAAAAATAAAAAGGAATCCACTATAGATCCAATTAGCCTCAATGAGTCCTGTGGTAGATATGGGATCACTTAAAATAATTATTGGTGGCTAGGTGTAAATTATTTCAATTAATTATTATTGCCAACAAACCATGTCAAACTTTCATGGGTTAATATAGTTTAAAATTTTAGGAAAGATTAATCTGGAAGATTCTTCTCTTCCCAGAAGAATGTAGCATCAACTGCAGTCACTCACTGGCATTCAGCTGGTGACTGGTCTGCTCTAGGAGGGTCCAAGCCTGGCTCTTTGCAAGGAGATCTAAAAGACTAGGCTCAGTAGTCCCCTTTTCCCATCGATGTAGTCACATTCTTTATATGGTCACCATGTTGAACTTCTCACATGATAAGTCAGGGCTCTAAGAGTGAGAGTTCTAAGAAATAAAAAGTTACAACTATGAATATATTCAGGCCTGGACCTGAAAATTATCACTTTATCACTTCCACTGTATTATATTATTCAAACCAATCACAGAGTCTGCCCAAATTTAAGGAAAGGAGAAATAAACCTCACTGCTCTACAGAAAGAATGTCAAAGAATTGACAGCCATCTTTAATCTGCTGCACAAACATTGGTAAAAATCAGCTGTAGCTTAACTCTTTTCTCTTTGTCTCATTCCTCAATTATCCATCCTTGTTACCACAATATATATGAGTCAAGCAAGCTTCTGCATTTATATAAAATTTATAACATGAAGATGAAATAGGAAATTGAAGATTTCCCCATAAGCTCCTGTTAGATGAATGGTTGAAGAGGAAATGTTGAAACAGCTTCTCTAAACAAACCAGCACTAGTACATTCAATCCACAAGCTTAGAAAGAAGTGAGAATGCAGTTTGCATTGAACCTTTCTCTTTCCTAGGTTGGATATAAAAAATTAATTTTCCACCCATTAATTTATTAACAAATAGAAAATCAAAAGACAAAAACTCCTAAATGCCTGCTTTTTAATGTTCAGATCCTAATTGTAAAAGGAATTTCTTACAATATTTTTATTATGATCAAATGACAAGTGAATCTAGAGGTCTTAAAAAGTTTGTTATGACAGAATTTAAACCGTAGTATATTCTTACTGGTTATATAAGTGTATAGAAAATTATATTTTATCACAGAGGAAAAAGCATAGCAGAAAAAAAGAGCATGGGTTTTGGAGCCACATAAATCTGAGTTTGAAAATCATTTCTGGCACATCAGAACTGTAAAATGGACAACATCACATCTGAGTTTCCATTCCTTTGACACCATTGTTGCTGAAGAAATTGAGAGTGAAATGTGCCCATGTAATGACTGACACATAGCAGATTCTCAAGAAATGGTTGCCGAGGGAACATAAAATTCACATCATCAAAGTAATCATCTGAAATATAAGATTTGATCAAGAAAGCGATGATCTCTAACCGAAGAGGGAAAATAATGTTTGTTAAGTACCTACTATGTGATAGGCACTGTGCAAATTGCTAAGAATAAAGATGAAAAACAGCCTTCCTCTCAGAGAAGATCATGTCACCCAAAAGCTGTGAGAAAGAAAACAAAATGTGCTGTAAAAATGCAGAGTGTGTGCCTCCAACCTGCATGTCCCAGAGAGGGACAGGGTGGGGACCTGGGTGGATTTTTAAGAATGAGTAGGAATCAAGCAAAAAATAGGGAGAAGAGGTGGGCACAAAGATAACAATACAGAAAGGCAAAAGAGCCCTTTTATACATCCTTGAGATAAGGGCTGAGAAGTGAGGGAAAATGATCCTGCTGGTCTATTTATATTCCTTATTCATTATGATGATCCTTGGAAATGAGACCAGTTCCAGGCACATAGTAGGTATTCAAAAAGTATTCATTGTAGGAAAAGAGGAAAGAAGAATATGGGGTGCCTGATGCGTTTTGCACTCTGTTTTAATTTTAATGTTTTAGATATTATACTGAAGGCAACAGGAGTACATTAGAGGATTTCAAGTGTGGCCAATGTAATCAAATTTCTCTTTTCCAACCATGCATCTGACAACATTCAAAGGGAAGAATTGTAGTGGATAAAAAATATAGAAAGGAGACTGCTAATAATTTATTATAGTAATCTTCCTCTGGTGGGTTGCTAAATTTTTACAAAGATTAAGGAAGGTATAACATTCTCTCACCATTTCACCTGAATCAGAGCATGTCAAAGCTGCTTCCACACTTGCCTTGTGTATAAAATTTAGACGTGGGTCAGACTCACAGTACATTTCTATTGACCTGCCTGAGTACTATCCCAGCTAACAAAACTGTCTCTTGATGAAGTAACAATTTAGGATCTAAACAGGTCTTTACTGTGAGAAGATGTGTGCAGCACAAATAGAAAAAGTCTTGTTTTTTGTGGAAACTTATTTTCATGTTCTTTAAACTTCTTTTTAGATTTTGCTTTAAGCACTGAATATCAGTAACTTTTCACACTCAAAACTCAATAGAAGAAAACACTAGTATGCATGTAATTCTCATCATGGCAAAAAGGCATTAACTGCTTACAGCTGTAAGATTGTAGATGAAATGGGGATTGAAGATCAATCATTACTAGATCTGACTGTCAAGCAAAAAAGGGCAAATGGTCAGTCAATTGGATGAAATGACTTACAATCATCCCTTACAAAGTCAAATATTTATCTAAAGGTGGTCAGAAAATAATCTTGACACACCTTCTGGCTTTTCTCTTGTTTAAATTTATATCCATTCATCATTCAACAAATATCTCTCGAGAACCCATTTTACATGGGGTATGGGAAACAAAATGGTGAATCAGATAGAGAGAGGCCTTGTTTTCAAGCACTGCCTCTACGCAATTGAGAATTAGGCCAATCTCAAGGTTTCTGAGATATGGTTTAATTAGTCCTACTCCCAAACTTGATTTGTGCCCTCATTTTCAGAATAAATGTTTCTATTGCTTAAGGATTTACTCTTAATCTCACTCTTCTATGAATCTTCTTTACTACTTTTGTCTATGAGTAATTTCTTTGTTTTAAAGTTGTTTCACAGATTTTAAGTTATATGATCACTTGATCATATAACATGTTACTTTTTAATTTTTTTATTGTTAAACTTATTGGAAATAACATTATTTTTTAAAAAAATTAGCAGGGTGCTAAAAAAATGTATACACATTTTAAGCAATGCTAGCATCACCATGTGACAGGCAGGACAGTCAAAGAAAATGGTAGAAGCATGGTTGTCATTCAAGGAGCACAAGACTATTTTGAAATGGTATTTGAAATTCAAGAACATCGAGTTTTCACTACATTCTCCTGACTTAACACCCCTTGACTTCTACCTATGGGGGACCTTAAAGTATGTGGTGTACCACAAAAAAACAGCTATTCTGGTGGTACTTCAGGAAGAAATTGAAATGTCATGTGCAGTGATACAAGTGGACACTTCAGTCAACATTGCTCAAGCAGTAGTTTGCCATAATCAGAAGTGTCTGAATGCTGATGGCAACCACTTTGAGCACCTCTTGTAATTGCAGAAGTCAAACATGAATTGTATTCATATTTTCTTACTGGTATATGTTAAATATTTTCATTTTAATTCAGTTTTTTTCTTTCTTAAAATATATGTACATTTTTTGGCATTCTCTCTCTCTCTCTCTCTCTCTCTCTCTGTGTGTGTGTGTGTGTGTGTGTGTGTGTGTATGTGTGTGTGGTTTTTTATATTTGCACCACAAATAAAAATGAGTGTTTAGAACTGATGACATATTCGAAACAGCCTCACCAAAACTAAATTCCTACTAGTTCACATGTACTTCACAAAAATAAACTTATAGTGATTGTTTTATCTGTAAGGGCAGAATCCATTTAAAATGTATGACTAGATATGTCCCACATTCAATAGGAAGATAATGTTAGTACTGGATGTGACAAATCACATATTTCAACTGTGGATTTTTAAAAGTTGGCATGTGAAGAAATGAACAAAAAAGAAAAGAAATTCTACCACTCATCACTCTCTAAAGAACACATAAAATTGTCACAGAAAAGAACAATGGAATTGTTCCCTAGCCTCCAGCTGAAATATTCTAAAAACAAGAGATTAAAATGTGATTCTATATCTTCAATGCTATGCCTGGAGGAAAGTGTGCTGTGGATTTTATGAACAACTTGTCAGGAGGGTCAGGTTTAGGGGAGAGTGTCAAAACCTCATCTATCATTATTATACATAAACTGCTAAACACAAAAGAGAAAGTAAAGCCAAATAGGACATTGAAGAGTCAATAAATACTGAGAATTTTGTGGTATAATTTTTACTTGACTTCATCATCTCAGTCTCCCATTACTATTTGAATATATCATTAATGACCAACACTACCTCCCAAAAATTATAAACTATATATTTAGTATTTACAAGCTAAGATATTTAGTCTCTTTTACTCTTATATCCAAATATGGAAGGAATAGCTATTTTTCTACATTGCAGTGTAACGTAAACACTCAAAAGGAAAAAACAGAGCTCTATTTTCATAAAATAATGAATTCTCCTGTCCATTAAAAGATGACCAGAGCAGATGCTTCATAGTTAACAAAAGGTCAAATATTATGGCAAA
This sequence comes from Lyroderma lyra, assembly GCA_004026885.1. NCBI lineage: Eukaryota > Metazoa > Chordata > Mammalia > Chiroptera > Megadermatidae > Lyroderma > Lyroderma lyra. The sequence continues at coordinate 9,892 of PVJL010012398.1, read as the reverse complement.
GGCATACTATGATGTGTGCTTACAAAAGATTTCATTTAATCCAATCAATTGTACTCACAAAATATCTTTTTCCACAGCTACAAATCAATTCAACTAAAGGGTTTATAGTCTATCCTCCATCTCTGAAAGGTAAAGGAAACTACTGCTATTTCTAATCACAACTCTAGAAATTTTCATGTTGTATGCAACAACAAAACTTTTACTATTGGCACTGATTAATAATAAAAGTTAACTTTAAATTAGAAGTTAAACATAAGAACTATTTCAGGCTCTTTTAATTTTTATAAATTATTCTCATAATTGTGAATGATGATGGGTAATGAAATAAAAATAAATTGAAATACACGAGGTACATAGTAGTCACTTAAAATACACTTATTGATTACATGTGTGGTTATTATACCCAGTGAGTTTTGGTAGCAAGAAAATTGGACTAAAATTCATTGGCAGTGCTAAAGTTTTCTAGAATGAACCCCTCTATTCCTCCTAAAAAAAACCTGCCCATCTGGAGTAGATTTAATCCCCAAGCAAAAATCCTAAACATAATATTAGCAAGTAAAATATAATCATAAACATAATATTAGCAAGTAAAATATAATTAAGTGGGATTCCTCCCAGGATCACAAGGATGGTTCAATATATTCAAGTTAATCAATGTGATACACACATAAACAGAGTAAAAGATAAAAACCATATGATCTTATCAATTGATGAGGAAAAAGCATTTGACAAGATACAACATCCATGTATGATCAAAACACTGATGAAATGAGTATAAAAAAAAGTACCTCAACATAATAAATGCCATATATGAAAAACCCTCAGCTAATAACATACTAAATAGGGATAAAATGAAGCCCATTTTCCTAAAAGTAGGAATGCCCCCCATTGCTACTGCTATTCAATATAGTATTGAAAGTTCTAGCCAGAGCAATCAGGCAAGAGAAAGGAATAAAATGTATCCAAATTGGTAGAGAAGAAGTCAAACTGTTACTATTTGCAGATGGCATGATCTTTTATATGGAATATTCCAAAGACTCTACAAACTATTAGAAACAATAAAAGAATACAGTAGGGTAAAAAATCAATGTATAAAAATCAATTGCATTTTTGTATACAAACAACAAATCTTCAGAAAAAGAAATGAGAGAATCAACACTTTCTGTGATTGCAACAAAAAGAATAAAATATCTTGGAATTAACAAAAAACATGATGGACTTATACACTGAAAACTGTAAGACACCATTAAAAGAAACTGAAGGAAACAAAAAGAAATAGAAAGATATTTTGTGTTCATGGATAGGAAGACTTAACATTGTTAAAATGGCCATATTACCAAAAGCAATTTACAGATTTAATGCAATTGCCATCAAAATCCCACAAATATACTTTCACAAATAGATTTTAAAAATTATCAGATTTATATGAAACCAAAAAGACCTCAAATAGCCAAAGAAATCCTACATAAAAAAAATAAGACTAAAGGTATCACACTCCCAGGTTTCAGTTTGTATTACAAAGCCTCATTAATCAAAACAGCTTGGTATTGGCAGAAAAGTAGACATGGAGACCACTGGAACAGAATTGAAAACCCAGAAATAAATCCACAAATATATTGACAAATAATTTTTTTAAAGGAGTGAAAAATATACAATGAGGAAAAGAAACTCTCTTCAGTAGATGGTACTGGGAAAATTAAAAAACCATCTGCAAAAGAATGAAACTGACCTGTGAATTGTCACCATATACTAAAGTTAATTTAACATGAATTAAAGACCTCTACATAAGACTCAAAACAATAAACTGTAAAGAAAAAACATTGGTGGTACTGAACTTATAGACATCAGGCTCAAGGAGGACTTCATTAACCTGACCTCAAAGGCAATGAAAATAAAAGCAAAAATAAATGAATGGGACTACATTAAACTAAAAAGCTTCTGCACAGCAAAAGAAACCATCAACAAAGCAAAGAGATAGCCAACCGAATGGGAGAAAATATTTGGAAACAACACATCAGATAAGGAGCCAATATCTAAACTATATAAAGAATTCACATGACTGAACAACAACAAAACAACCCAATTAAAAAGTGGGCTGAGGACCTGAACAGACACTTCACCCATAAAGACATACAAATGGCCAACAGAATTACGAAAAAAATACTCAACTTCATTAGGTATTGGGGAAACGCAAATCAAAACCACAATGAGATACCACCTCACACCTGTTAGAATGGCTATTATCAACAAGACAAGGAATAACAAGTGCTGGATAGAGTGTAGAGAATAAGGAACCCTTGTACACTGTTTGTGAAAATGCAAATTGGTACAACTGTTATGGTGGACAGTGTGGAGGTGTCTCAGAAATGGAGTTACCATATGACCCAGCAATCCCCCTTCTGGGGATTTATCCTAAAAATTTGAAAACCTTAGTCCTCAAAGACTTATGTACCCCAATGTTCATTGCAGTGCTGTTCACAGTGACCAAATCATAGAAACAACCAAAGTGCCCTATGACACATGACTGAATAAAGAAACTGTGGTGCATATACACAATGGAATATTACTCAGCTATAAGAAAAAAATGAAATATTGCTATTTTCAACAAAATGGATGAAACTTAAGATCATCATGCTTAGCAAAATAAACCAGACAGAAAAAACCAAAAACTGTATGACTTCATTCATATGTGGAATATAAAAGTGAAAGCAACAAAGAAACAAAAACTGATGGAGTCAATAGTTCGTTCATTACCTTAGCGCATCAGGGGCAGGGAGTGGGTAGGAGAAGAGGAAGAGTATGTCAACTATATAGTGATGGAAAGAGAACTGTCTCTGGGAATGAACACATAATTCTACAATGCACTGTAGAATAGTATTGTTGCCTTACAGCTGCCAAACCGTCTGTCCCCCCTTTCCCTATGACATCCTAAGGCAGGAGCTGGGAGTAGAGGTCACGAAAGCATAGAATATTTAGGAGACAGAACTGACCCTTTCTCACAGGTACTGTTCCTCCCTCAGTAGCACACCTCACATCACCTTGTGTAGCCCCAGAAAATGGCTGGTTAGCCAATGATGGGTAAGATTCCTCAAGGAAAGAGCAACCTAAGACAGGCACAGTCACATAGAGGCCATCAAGAGAGAGCTTGGGCTCAACAGAGGTGAGACATAGACCCTCACCCCTGCTGAGGTTATTCTCCTGCCCCCTGGATGCCGTGCTTCCCACATACAGCTCAGGTTGAGACCTGATAGAATGATATCAGTCATGCTACTGAGTCAACCCCCTGGGAGGGTTTCGGTACACTAAGTCCTTGGGGCTATGTGTATGTGTAAAAGCACAATAGGTGCTGGAACACAATGGGGACTTTCAGGAAAACAGCCATGAGGCACGATAATCACAGACCTTTAGATAAAACAAGTTTCACTTCCTCATTCTGTTCCCTAATAAAAGCTAAGTGTCAGGCCTGGGACTCAGCCCTTGAGGCTTGAGTCCCTTGGCCCCATTTATAATCTGTTCTTGGCTACTGTCTCTCTTAAACTTGTTTCACCCATTTAGTTCTCCTACAGCTCTTGTCATGCAGGATGCGACATTGTATACCTGAAACCTATGTAGTTATTGCTAAAAATGTCACTCCAATAAATTTAACAATAAAAAAAAGAAATGTATGTAAAAATCTTTTTTAACTGGCCCTTTTATAGATGTGTGTGCCTCCACCTCCAAATTTATATATTGAAAGCCTATCTCTGTAATTGGATATGGGGCCTCTAAAGAAGTTATTAAGTTTAAGTGAGGTCATAAGAATGAGGCTCTAATATGATGGGATTAATATTCTTATAAAAAAACACACTAGAGAGGTCTCTTTTCACACGCAAATCCTGAGAAAAGGCCTTGTGAGGATATAGCCAGAAGGCAGCTATGTGCAAGCCAGAAAGAGAGCTCTCACCAGAATGTGAATTGGCTGACACCCTGATCTAGGGCTTCCAACCTCCAGAACTATGAGAAAATAAAATTCTTTTTTCTGTCACTTTGTGTGAAGTATTTTGTATGGCTTTCCAACAAAACTAGTATAGGCCCCATGTCTCTTATTTTCAGTGAAGTGGTAGTGACCCTTGGAGACTGGCATTGGCCATGCTACCTGGGTGATCCACCCCTTCATCTGAATTTGCTTCCAAGCACAACAGTGCTTCTGGCATTCATACCTCCACCAGATGGCTTTACCTTCTGCAGTAGTTGATTTGATGTGCTGGGCAGATCTTCCTTCAGGACTGAAAGATTTACTCCTCCAGAAACTGGAAGCATGCTAACTGATCGGAGAGCTCAACACTATCAAAAAATTGCCTCAACTAAACTAAAGTTCCACCTTCTTCCTGGGGTATCTCTCATCCTCATGTCAGAATCTATTTCCTAGAAAACCCAACTCCCATCTCCAGAATCGCCTCTAGTTTTATGTTTCTGGTATGATTTAAAGGGGGATTCCAATGAAAGATTATAGGGGGAAAATTCATAAATGCAGTCTAATCCAAGAATGAGAAGGAAAACTTGGAGGAAAAAAACTTACTGAGCACCTGGATATGCCTGGATTCTAGTTTTGGTTCTTTCACATGAGCTATCAAGTTTTTCCTCACTAAAACTTTTTAGTGGCAATATATTCCTGTCATTCCCCAGAAACACCATTAAATTAAAACATGTTCACTGCTAACAAACTTCACATAAGAAGAAACCAATGCCCATTTTACATAGAAAACAAATTTATAAGAACTTCACGAGCTCTGAATGTGCCAAGCCTATTTCTGTCTCCTCTGTTTTGCTCACTCTTTCCTCTCCTTCTTATTTACCTTTACTAAATGCCATCGATGTTATTAATACTTTTTCTTCAAGCCCAAATCAAGTCTTTTTCTTTATAAAATCTTCGTTGTTCCTCTTGTCTCTTCTATTAATATATGTACAGTCTGTCTGTACTATTCAATTACTGCACTGAAAGCTTTTGAGTTTTATAACATATATCTCCAAGTGTTTCATAAGCTTTACGAGACAGGATGTATGTGTTTCAGTCCTTCAAACCCCTCAATGAGCCCAGTGCCTTGAATATCACCTACTGGACAGAGGTATAAGGAATATAGAACTCTGCAATGCAAATTTTTTTAAAAAGTGGAGGCAATTCTATCATGAAAAATGTCTAAATTGTCTTCTACCTAAAACATAGAGGAAACATTCCCCAACAATAATTGCATGAACAAACTATCTGTATCAATAACCTTCATCTGTATTTAATAATAGTGAGGTTTGGTGATAACTTGTAATCCTTGAGCATTACCCACATATTCTATAGGTTCAAAGTATTCTAATAAGTAAAGAAGGGCTGGTTTAATTTTTTATGTTAATTAATTTAACAAATATTTATTATGCACTTAAAATATTCCAGAAATGAGGGATATAAAGCTGATTGTGGTCTAATCAAAGCAACATCATTTCCTTTACTAGTTCCAGGGAGCATGTAGGAGCACATAATACGTATAGCATTGGCCAACCAAACTGATAAGAGGAAGACACACTTATTAAATTAACAAATCAAAATTCATTAAAAGAAAAAATTCTCAGTATTAATCCTTAGCATCTACTTTTTACTGAAACCTACCCCATTTTTAAAGTATTTACTATACACTAATGTATTATCACATGCTATGACATTAGCTTATTTAATCCTCACTAAAAGCCTATGGTTGTGCATTTTGCAGAGGAGAAAAGTGAGAATCAGACACCTTAAAGCTTAAACATTATACGAAAGGCATTGTTGCTCTTAGCTACTGCAGCATAGTACCAGCACTATTACTCTAAGATAAGTCAATGAAAATTCTCAGAGATTTTGCTAACACTTTCCTATTAGGTATTTCTTATTTACACCTTTATGAGGCATAAACTACTATCTATTTTAATTTTCCTTTTTGCTTATAATAGCAGTTCCAACCTTAGCTAGCTAAATAGTATGCTCAAAAAGATCTTAACAGAACTTGAAAATAAAACTTTTATGTGTTTTCTCTATATCTGCCCACTTTCTTCTTCTAACTACCTAATTACATAGATACTGAGTTTTCTTTTTACAAAGGATTGAAACTGGTATTTTGCTCTAGAAGTTTTATATGACATTAGGAATTTTATCTTTCTTAAAATATAGTATGCGGTGACCACCCAATTATTTTTGTATTATATTAGGAATTATCTCCAAAATCTGATTTTACTCTTATTAAACAGAACTTACCATATGTGATGAATAAAAGGTTGTACATAACACTACTATTTTCAATCTAATAAAACTATATAATTTACCATTTAAAAGGATGTCTTGTAAAAGACTTAATAAGATTGTCTGACTTCACCCTAAAATTATTTAGACATAAAGATGACCAAAATTTGAAATAGCACCAAAATTAAGCTGGAAATCACAACTGCCAACATTCACTGGCAATTTCCCTATAAGTTTTATATACAATTATCTGCAATTGTTGGTCCACTAGTGCTATGCCCAGCACTAGGAAAGCAGGAATTACCGTCACCATTTGTCTCTTCCCTTTGAGTACACAAACAGGACTCCACAAATCTGAAGATTAGAAAAGTGAGCAATTTGTGATATTGTGTGAGAACTGGCTGACAGTCCTCCAGCGTCAGTCTGGTACACCCAAAGATACTAGTAAATGAATGCTTCAATTCTAGCAAAAAAGAGATAGTAAGTAAATCCCTGAAAACTATTTGGCAGGAAGTAGGGGAAGGGGCTGGCAATGCTGTAGATGATCCCAGGAGAAAACTGAGAAAGGGAGAACAAAAAGAAGAGAACAAGAGGGAAATGCTGAAAATTGTGGTCTTTGGGTACATCTTCTATGGGGAGAGTTTATTGTGAGAAGTGTCTGAAGATCCCACCACAGCTCAACAGCATGGGCTGAGCAGGCAAGGCTTGTGAGAACTGTACGAATAAGCCTGATATAAACTTTAGGAGAGATTTCAAAGAATAGCCAGACAGAATGCATCTAAACTAACTTATAAGTAACACAGCATCCTCAAAAATTCTGCAGTACAAGAGAAAGATGATTAGTATCCCATGAATGTGCCAAAATTAAAGATCACCTGTGAAAACCAGGAGAGAAGACATTTTTAAAATGTTTGGAAAGTCTGAATGGGATCTATGACTATATGATTTCTATGAAAATAGAACATAATATCTTGAAAACAGAACACAATAAAAAGGGAGATGCTTGACACCATTACACCCTAAAGTGTTGGCAGTAGAATGCAGAAATTACATTGCAGAAAATAATTTTTTGTTAACCTACAAGAGCAAATAGCACAAAAGAAGAGGTAGTGTAAACAAAAGCTTTCTTGTTTTTTGTTTTGTTTTTTCTCTTGCATGTGGGTAGTTCCCTGGCTGGGAATCGAACCCAGGCTGCAGCACTGACAGTACCAGCAGTGAAGCCTTAAGCCACTACACCACCAGGGAACTCCCAACAAAAGCTTTCAATAAATATTTGGAGGACAGAAAGCAGAAACTATGATAACTGATTTGCTTAGGTAAAGTAAATAACAATCCAGGTGTCTATAGGTAAACTGAAGCAATGAGGCAATTTGCCCCAAAAGCTTTAAGAGGTTTAACTATTGGAGGCACCAGGAAATGGGGTGGCCAAGGACTGAAGACAGATTAGTTGGAAGAATACACAAAGGGCAAGTGGAACTCCCCAGGACCCATTCTCCATGACTGTAGACAAGAGGATTATTCCCACATCTTCTTGCATCAGCAGGACAACTGTGGTCTATTCTCTGAAAGGACTTTGTGACAGGTACTGTGGAGAGCAGGAGGGTATGTGGGAGTGACAATGAGGTGCAGCGAAGTCTACATACTACACACTCCTGGTATCCCTTTTCTTCTTTTGCCTAGAAATTAGATGTAAAGATCTTCTTCCTACATCCTGCCATAAGAAGCTGGAAAAGGGAGCTTCCTGTATATAATGCTGCCCAAGAAAGGAGGTCCTTATGTTGACATTGTGTGGTCCATCAATTAAAAGACTGACTCTCTTCCTATTCACTATAGAGTTAACTAATCTGTCAACTAATGAGTCTACTCTCCCAGGAAGGTGCTCAGCTTCCACTGAGCATTTTGATGCCTCTGAAATATGGATGGACAGCTGGAGATCAACTGTTATTTAAAGAATGTTTTCAGTGTAAAAAGGAGAAGTCAAAGGAATTCAAAATGAAAACTAAAAAAGAATAAGAGAAAAATGGGAAAGAAAGACAAAGAGAAAAAGCAAAGTGGAGAAAAAAGAAGAGAGCAAATATAAATTATATATAATACACATGTATGTATTCAGAATCAAGTGAAGACACAGTGTCTTAAATAAACCAACAGATAAATATAACTACTATTAGGAGAAGGGATAATAATAAACAGACCTTTCAATTGAAATGTAATTGAAATTTAAAATAAGTTTTATATACAGCCAAAGTAAAGAATATGGAAAAGATGAGGTAAACTATAATAGTCTTTGAGGACCAAAATGGAAAGTCCAAAATCAAACAATAATGAAATATTATCCCCACACCATCCCCAAAAATAAAGAAGTGAAAAATTAGAGAGAAATAAATTGTGCATGAAAATTGTGCAGAATGACTAGGCTAATGAATGAAATAAAAATTGCAGAACAGCAGGAATAAAAAGAAATTCTAAATGCTTCCAGAAATCATGCAAAAACAAACATCAAATATAATTAAAGAAAAGGGAATTATGATAGTATTTGGAATTTTCATCAGCCACATTGGGGTATTATGCCTTCCAACTTCTCAGGGAAAACAAATTTTATTCTAACAATCTATCCTCATTCAAACTATCAATCAAGTGGGAGGATAAAGATATTTTCAGAAAACTAATAATTCAAACATTTACTGCTCATTTCCTTTTTCTTGGGAAGTTACTGGAGGATATATTTTCATAAAACAAATGAAAGGAAAAGGTAGACATGGTATACAGGAAACAGTGAGTTCAATACAGTTTTACCAAGAAGTTCTAGGGCAGCAACTGTGCAATAGGCCTAAAGAGCAACAGTTTATATTAGAGCATGAGGTTAGAGAGCTGGCAGAGGGCAGTTTCCACAAGAATAACAACTGAAACTATAGACTGCCTGGTATAAATGAGTGGAAAAATTATTACTAGGCATTTCTCAGATTTGTTGAAGCATTTAATAAAGTATTATTGACAGGCACATAGAAAACTAAGCAAAACAAAAAGCAATTATTAACTCCAGGAAAAACAAAAGGTGATATATTATTAAAATAATAGTGTATTCTTTGGCTCAGTAATGACTAATACTTATATAATCACAATAATGTAAACACTAACTACTGATTTAACCAAAAGTTGTGACAAAACCATTTTTGGAAACCAAGAGAAGGGAAGGGTAAGGGTAGTAGCCTAAAACTCAATCAGTCAATACTTCATATTTAAAATGGAAACATCAATAAATAGCAGTATAAATATATTACTTTAACGTAGGGAGTAAATAACAGAATGTATAACAAAAGGTTAAATAAGAGGAGCACTGAGAGCAAGAAGGGATGAAGAGAGGTGAGGGGCAAGGAACTGATAACATATGATATAAAACCTTTAGTTCTATTTAATTTATTAACTATATACTTGCACTACTTTTTTTAAAAAAATCAACAATAAAAAAAGGTGTTTAGATGTTCTAAGAAAGAAGTGAGAATAATAGAAATGTCTCAAAAGATTAATCAAAAACATAACTGAAAAAAGTTCTATACTTAAAAAATAAGTATAACAACAAGGCAAATTATTTAAAATAAATAGATTTTAAAATACACCATGGGAAAAATTTTAATTGAAAAGTTTTAAGGGAGA